>OZ023262.1:182589328-182671828 GCA_964006375.1 Tillus elongatus | reverse complement strand
TTTTGTTGGAATTATCTAATATAATATAGTAATGTAAAGCTGACTTAAGATAATCAGATATGAGTTGTTTTTAAAATGCATGCATTTATTATTAGTGAATTTTTATTTTAAAAAATCACTAATAGAGAGGTATCGATGGTGAGACTTTGCAAAAATTTTTTCAAATGAGCGCTAACTAGGACCTCTAGAAACCATATCCGGGGCCAGTTTCAATTATATATATATATATATATATATATATATATATATATATATATATATATATATATATATATATATATATATATATATATATATATATATATATGTATGTATCCGTCTGATAACTCAAAAAATAATTAACCGATTTCGATGAAACTCGGCAAGTGCCTTTCTTTTATTAATGGCTTGGATGAGTTCGTTATCCAGGAAAATCGGACAGGGTTTTCCGGGAAAATGTTGAGTTTTCTTTAGAAAAAAAAAATTTCCCGGACAATTACAAAGCTGTTTTAATGAAATTTAACGAATATGTTGCCTTGGGAGAGACCTTACTACGCACCAAAATTCAACTTTCTAAGTTTATAGAAAATTGAGTTATTTAAATTTGGACATCTGTCGCAGTTTTCCTGGACACTTAATTTAAAATTTTACAATTATTGTGTTTTCGTAATATATTAAGTTTACGTTCCACCAGACAATACAGTAAATTGTTTACTTTTTTACATTAAATAAAATAATAAACCATATATCCTGTGGTATTTATTTCAACAAAAAGTCATATAACTGGCCCAACCCTTAAAGTAAAACTTAAATTAACGCCAATAATAAGACCACTTACCTTAAGGTAACATTATGATAATTTTTTGGTGATAAATACTTATATTGGGCATGCAAGTTTTTGTTCAAATAATTTTGCCGATTCATATCAAATGAGAACAATAACTTATTATCGGGTGCATTTTAATTACAAATATTTGACAATATAACAAATACACTTTCCAAAATTCAACCAATTTGTAACAAATAATAATTCGGTCTCATACACGGTTTTGATGAACCTTAGTGTTTTACCCACGATGTAATCCCTAGGGCCACAAGCCTTCAAACTAAAAGGCTAACACACCGACCAAAAAAGTACTCTAGGAAACAGCACTCTAAAATTAACTTGATCATACAGAGTGTATCTTCAATATTATTACATTTTTACTAAGTTTTAGCTAAGTGATTTCACCCGGTAATATTAATGCAATAACTGACATTTTAAGCTTCTAAATTAAACTATAATCTACAAATTACTTTATGCAACACAATTCTTTATTAGATATATTTTCTTTTGAGTGGCCATAAGATTGTCTTAAAAAAATGACTCTAAAAATACCATTAAAACTTAAATGACTTAAAAACCGCCAATTTTAATCATTTCTATGTCCTACAAGTCTCTTAAAATGTTTAGTAAAATCTAAAAATGCATTACCTATATTGTTCTATTTAAAATAATGAATTGGATAGCAAATATTAGCTAGACAGAGAGTTGTATATCAATGGGAGTATTTTTAATGAGTGGGTAATTAGAAATAACGCATAAGAGCTAACTTATGGAAATAATTCAGTTAAGCCTTTTTCCCTGATGAAGGGTCAATGCGCCAATGTAAGACATTGTGTGCCTTCAACATCAGATGTCAAATGTTACGCCTTCCGAGCAATTTAAGTGTGACGAAATATATAGTCTGCTGCAAAAAGTTTTTGTTTGTGAGAGAGATAATGACAACTATTTTATGTAATATAAACTTAGCGCTTCGTATAGAAACATCTTCTGATTACTTTTTTATCAAAATCAATATATTTTAGCTAACTCTGTAAGTTTGATTGTTTCTAAAGTCCTTATTTAGCCAAGATATAGACTGTTTAAAAATTGACTTCGTCTCTTAGAAATTATAAAAAATTTAATTGTCAATTTTAGAAATGTCAAATATAAAAGAAGATGAGCTTGAAATCTCAATATGTAAAATTTAAGAAAGCAGTAAATAATATTATACAGAATATTCATGTTTATACTTTTAATGAATAATCACCTCCAAAGAAAATTTTTACTTTTTAAATAATTTTTAAGAGATAGATTCACTAGACTTTTTTTGGATACCCAGCATTTATATATAGTTAGTGTCCAGCAAGCCGCGTAAGTTATTAAATGTAATAAGATATTTGCCTGATTGATAAGTACACTTAGGAGAGCCCAATTTATCACAACATATTTTTCTGACCTGACGATCGTTTTGTTAACAGAGTTAGCGTCATCAGAGTGATGGATAGACAAGTGGTTAGTTTATTAATCACTCTGATGACGCAAACTTAGTTCGGAACGATCTTCAGGTCTGGTCAGATAATAAGATAATAACAGCTTTATTAATAGGTAAGTACACTTTGGGTAACCCAATTTACCACAATATATTTTCTCACCTGAGATCGTTTCGCTAACAAAGTTAGAGAGGGATGAATCAACTAATCGGTTAGTTTATTAATCACTCTGATGACCATAACTTTGTTAATGAAACGATCATCAGGTCGGAAATATATGTTGTGGTGAATTGGAATCTACAAAGTGAACCTATTAGTGTTCATCACATGTTCCAGTCTTCACCTAGTGCTTGCTGTATTTCCACCTGAACTACAACAATATATAATGTAGCGTTTATATTCTTTCACTTTACAAAAAAATAACATTTTGTTACTTTTATTAAATATAATACAGTTTGTAAGTTGCAAATATCTTACAAATAAATTTAAACTCTTTAAAGTATGTGCATTATAGATTTATTTATGACAGGCGTATTAACCAATTACAAAAAAAAAGTATATGAGCTAACTTGATTGACTATAAGACATTTTATAGATGATCATAATAATGACACCAGCTGTTAAGATATTTTGATTATACTAAATAAACGAACTTATAAAATGCTAGACAATTTGAGGCATACAAAATAGGCAACAGTGAATTAAGAGTTTCGTATATATTTTTATTAGGAATTCAACATGTTAGAGCCTAATAAGTACAATTGGAGAACAAAAATCACCACAACACATCTTTTTAAAGACCAGACGATCGTTTCACTAACAAAAGTTAGCGTCAGCAGAGGATGAAAAGAAGTTTTTCATCCTCTGATGTGCTAACTTCGTTAGTGAAAAGATCGTCAGGTATTTAAAAAGATGTGTTATGGTGATTTGGGTTCTCCAAGTGTACCTATCAGTGTCCATTACAGGTTCCACTCTTAACCGAGTAGAGCCTATAGAACTTAATTCACCACGTGTTTAAGGCCTGTAATTTTTTTGCTAATGTACTTGGGATATTTATTCTGCAATAGACTAATTGCCCTGGATGGAAGCTAACGTGTAAGGGAAATTATAACTATTGAGCTAACAACATAATGTATTAAAGTTAATATGTAAACATATTTGAGTGTAGAAACATTAAAAAGAAAAGACACATTTTATACAAACCGCCAATTGTCCTCATAATACAGAAAAGACATAAAAATCTTGTGAGGACTGTCCCCACAACATAAGAGATATATATATATATATATATATATATATATATATATATATATATATATATATATATATATATATATATATTACAGTCTGATGATAAAGTTGGGAACATAATTCATAAATACGTTATTTAATTTTTTCAAGAAAAACAGACGGACAGGTTAATTTTATCTTTTCAATTGCCAACTTATGTCGTAAGAATTACATTTATGACGTCACCTATTTCTGAATGATGACGTCATCTTTTTTTTAAAATGACAATCATATTTTTTTGCTCTTCCATAGACCTGCTTAAATGATGATGAAAACAAAATAGTATCTGACATGACAATTTTTTTGAAGAAATTGCGTTATTTACTTTAAAAAATGTAAACGTAAATTTAATAAGAAATAAGAAATATTTCTCACCGTTTTTATTTAGGACGAGTTTTCGTTACAATAATGAGGTTTTAGAAAGTAATGAAAACTTGATTTTTGATACGTTGTCATGTATTTAACAGGTGGAACAAAAAGTAAAGTCAAAATCATTTTTTTAACACACTAGATGCCACATTTCGTGAAAGATGGATGGATCGTCGAGGAGCCATTGTGTGGCCACCGCGATCCCCAGACTTGACTCCCTTGGATTTTTTCTATGGAGTTATTTTAGATCGAAAGTTTATTTCAAGAGACCAAATAATTTGGAGTAGCTACAGCAAAGAATTAGTGCTGAACTAATGAGCAAATTAGTCCAAACATTTTTTAGCGCAGTATACAAAGTGTTTGCACTCGAATCGGTCAATGTCAAATAGTAGGTGGAGAACAATTTCAACATTTGCGCTAGATTTTGTTTGTTTTTCTTGGTTCAATATTTTTTCCATTAAACTCACGTTTCCTAATTTTAAAGTAAATAACACTATTTTAAAAAATGTGGTCAGGTACCGATGTTTTCATCATCATTAAAGTAGTAAGCAGATCTATGCAAAAACCGCAAAAAATATGCTTGAATTTAAAAAACTTATAATGACGTCACCGTTCAGAAATAGGTGTCGTAAATGTAATTTTTATGTCATAAGTTGAAAATTGAATAGATGAAATTGACCTGTCCGAGCGTTTTTCTTGAAAAAATTTAATAACGCATTTATAAATCATGTTCCAAACTTTATCATCACACTGTATATACTTATATATATATATATATATATATATATATATATATATATATATATATATATATATATATATATATATATATATATATATGTATGTATCACACCGATTACTCTAAAGACAATGATGAAGATTTTGATGAAATTTGGCAGGTACCTTTCTGTGGCTTGGATAAGTTTGTTAGCCAGGGAAATCGGACCAGGTTTTCAGGAAAAAATTGGTTTTTCTTTCGGAATTTTATTTTATTTTATTTTAAAATAACAAATCTATAGCGACAAGATTTGGCACATAGGTTTACGTTATAAAAATAAACTATACACCAAAATTTAGAGCTCTGCGTTACAAGAAAGAAAATTAAACCTAAGCATTGAATTAAAACAAATGTTAGGTGCCAGATTATTTTCATGAAAATTCATTACCATAACGTACATTCTGCGTCCATAGTTTTTTAACTTTCGAGGGTAATTAGTTTTAGTATTTACAGAAGTTTCAATTTCTGGCATCCCCTTCCCGTTACATGGGTAGTTTTGAGAACAGGAAGATCAAACTACTTTCCCCTATGTCTAAGTGTGAAGTACATCTGTCTGTGAACTGTAAACTGTAAAATACTATGTCAATGAATGTGGACACTACAGGTGTAACATTCAGACGGAAGAACCGACGGATGGACAGCCAATGCCTCGTTGAAAAGATTTTGTTTTTTAAATCGAAAACTAACAAAAAACCGAGCATTAATTGGCATTACTTTGTACAATAAATCAGATTCGTATTTATTTACAATAAAATCAGCAAACATAAACAGCAGGGCTCAAGCCCAAGGCTCCCGCGTTCAACTCACGCCAAATTATTTGTCAGTACATACTGTAAATTAACATTAGTCGAGGTTGTGGCATTGTGTTTGAGCAATCTGAACATCTGCACGGTCAGCGCTTAAGTGCGGGCGTTAAGCTGCCAGTCCTATGTACCATGGGATGTTGGGCACGTTAAAGATTTCAGCACAGAATAACAGCTGTTTGATAAAATTAAAAGTTTTCTAATAAACAAACCCTAAAACGTTATATTATTCGAGTTTTAACGAAAAAATGTCAAGGTTTAGTGAATTTTTATTTTTAAAAAATCACTAATAGAGAGGTATAGATGGTGAGACTTTGCAAAATTTTTTTCAAAGGAACGCGAACTAGGACCCCTAGAACCCATATCCGGGGTCAGTTTCAATTTATATATATATATATATATATATATATATATATATATATATATATATATATATATATATATATATATATATATATATATATATATATATATATATATATATATATATAATTGAAACTGACCCCGGATATGGGTTCTCCGATAACTCAAAAAATAATTAACCGATTTTGATTAAACTCGGCAAGTGCCTCTCTTTTATTGATGGCTTGGATGAGTTCGTTATCCAGGATAATCGGACATGGTTTTCCGGGAAAATTTTGAGTTTTCTTTACAAAAATTTTTCTTCGAAAATAACAAATCTGTTTTAATGAAATTTACTACATATGTTGCCTTGGGAGAGACGTTACCATGTACCAAAATTCAACTTTCTAAGTTTATAGAAAATTGAGTTATTCAAATTTTAAATTTTCTTTGGAAAAAATTATTTTCTCCGAATATTACAAAGCTTTTTTTAAAAATTTAGTGGATATCTTGCCTTAGGAAAGGCCTTACTACATACCAAAACTAAACTTACTAAGTTTATAGAAAATTGAGTTATTCAAGGTTGAAGCATTTAATAAAAATTCACTACCATAACGCACTTGCTGCGTCCCGAACTTTTTAAATTTATTTATATATGAAGCTTCGTCTCGGTATTGTTTTCAATACTTGGGCATTCGATTTATTATTAAAATGCACATCTTATAAGTATAAAATATATATTCTTATTATAAAAGACAGATATTGCCTTAAAGGTTTTATTACAAACACAACACTACCCTGAGCAGTATAATATATTCGGTATTATTCCATGATGACAAAAGAAACTACCTGCTTGAACCTTTTAGTCATACATGATTATACTCAAGACACAACAAATGAACTGCTCCCATTACAAAAGAGCCAGTATTCATAGTTTTCTAACTTTGGAGGGACTATTAGTTTCACTATTTACGGAAGTTTCTTTTTCTGGCATTCCCTTCCCGTTACATGGGTAGTTTTGACAACAGGGAGATCAAACTACTTTCCCCTAGGTCTAAGTGTAAATGTACATCTGTATGTGAACTGTAAAATACCTTGTCAATGAATGTGGACACTATAGGTGTAACATTCAGACGGAAGAACCGACGGATGGACAGCCAATGCCTCGTTGAAAAGATTATGTTTTTTAAATCGAAAACTAACAAAAAACCGAGCTTTTAGTTTGCATTACTTTGTACAATAAATCAGATTCGTATTTCTTTACAATAAAATCAGCAAACATAAACAACATAGCTCAAGCCTAAGCCTCCCGCGTTCAACTCACAGTAGAAACGCCAAATTATTTTTCAGTACATACTGTAAATTAACATTAGCCGAGGTTGTGGCATTGTGTTTGAGCAATCTGAACATCTGCACGGTCAGCCCTTAAGTGCGGGCGTTAAGCTGTCAGTCTCATGTACCATGGGATGTTGGGCACGTTAAAGATTTCAGCACAGAATACCAGCTGTTTGATGAAATTAAAAGTTTTCTAATAAACAAACCCTAACACGTTATATTAATATATATATATATATATATATATATATATATATATATATATATATATATATATATATATATATAGGTATATATATATATATATATATATATATATATATATATATATATATATATATATATATATATATATATATATATATATATATATATATATATATATATATATATATATATATATATATATATATATATATATATATATATATATATATATATATATATATACCGGGTGTCAACTAATTTATTAGACAAGCCATAATTTCTATAGTATTAGGTGTATCAAAATGAGATTAGGTACAGGCAAATGGTACGTGAAGAGGATAGTTTTAGCATATTTTTCACTTTCCGCTCACTTCCGGTTTTACCGGAAATGGTCCAGGTTTTGAATTTTTAAATAGAACACCCTGTATATTTTCACATTTTCGGATTTCTGAGACAATTCTTAATCAGAATGTGACATTTTCAAAAGTTTTTACGCCTACTTGATTTTTTTATAGCCACTTAATAATGCATATATCTATATTTTGCCGTTGTTTTCATCGAGACTTCCTTGGTAACCAAAACACTGATTTTCACAATGACAGTGACATACGCTTTTTGAACAGACATAGAAGTTACTTAAGTTTAGTTAAATTTCAGTTTAATTTCTTGTCACAATTATGTATACTCAAAGTGAGAAAGTGGACATGTTATTAATATTTGGAGAGTGTCATAGAAATTCAAGGAATGCTGCCGAGTTGTATGCTCACAGATATCCCAATCGGCAACATCCATCCCATCAATATTTTCCGTATGTTGAGAATCGTTTCAGACAAGGAGGAAATCGAGATGCGGAACAGAGGTTTATCATAAATGAAGACACTCAGATTGACGTTCTTGCCATGGTTGAGGTTGATAAAACGGTTTCTTTAAGAGAAATTAGTCGAGAACTGCAGATAAGTCATGAATCGACAAGAAAAATACTGAAAAACCACGGGTATCGAGCATTTAAGTATCAGATACATCAACATTTGTATGGTGACGATGGCGATAGACGGGTATTGTTTTGTGATTGGCTGCTTCAAAATCAAAGAGTTAACCCAAATTTTATCAACTTCATTCTATTTTCCGACGAATCCCGATTTACAAATAATGGTATGTTCAATAAGCAAAATACTCGGTACTGGGCCCAACAAAATCAACACCAAATGAGAGAGGGCAATTTTCAAGAAAGGTTTGGCGTCAATGTCTGGGCTGGTATCATTCGAAACAGAATAATTGGGCCAATATTGTTTCAAGGTCAGTTAACAGGGGTTAGGTACTTAGGTTTTCTTCAAAATGAAATCGAAGATCATCTTGATAATCTACCTTTAGCAGTTTTACGGCGAATTTACTTCCAACAAGATGGAGCACCGCCTCACAATGCCAGAGAAGTTCTTAATTACTTAACAGAACATTTTAATAATCAAGTCATTGCAACCAATGGTCCCGTACGGTGGCCTGCACGCTCACCGGATCTCACTGTGCTCGATTTCTTTATTTGGGGGTATGTTAAAGAAAGGGTATACTATGCAACTGCTCCAGCCACTCTTGAAATCTTAGAAGAAAGAATTCTACACGCATTTAGAAGTATAACGCCTCAAATGTTAGAAAACGTGTGTAGAGAAACAATTGAACGGGCTGAAATGTGTCGTGAACAAGAAGGAATGCAGTTTGAACAATTACTGCAGTGAAAATTTTAATAAAATCGGATATTGTAATTTCAAATAATTTAAGTTCGTCGTTGAAGTTATTAGTTAATGTTGCTATTTTTTGTTAACTTTGTTAGTTCTCTTGATTTTTCTTTTCTTAACTTGTTAGTTTGTTAAATTTGTTTATCCAATCGCAAATAAATTATCATCGTTATATTCGTCAAAAATCCTTTTTTCGGAAAATGCTTGTCAAAAAAGTGTCGCCATTTGATAAATAATAATAAAAACGAAAATGTAATTTTGCCAACTTGTCTTATTCATATCTATCATACTAGTCACTAAAACTTTGCGATTGTAGTTTTCTGAGATCACCTAAGGTACTTAGATTAGTTTTGGTCCGATCATGTCCACCTAGATGCAATATTAAAAGTGTCTCAAAATCAAGTAGGCGTAAAAACTTTTGAAAATATCACATTCTGATTAATAATTGTCTCAGAAATCCGAAAATGTGAAAATATACAGGGTGTTCTATTTAAAAATTCAAAACCTGGACCAATTCCGGTAAAACCGGAAGTGAGCGGAAAGTGAAAAATATGCTAAAACTATCATCTTCACGTACCATTTGCCTGTACCGAATCTCATTTTGATACACCTAATACTATAGAAATTATGGCTTGTCTAATAAATTCGTTGACACCCGGTATATATATATATATATATATATATATATAGGTATCCATCCGATAACTCAAAAAATAATTAACCGATTTTGATTAAACTCGGCAAGTGCCTCTCTTTTATTGATGGCTTGGATGAGTTCGTTATCCAGGATAATCGGACATGGTTTTCCGGGAAAATTTTGAGTTTTCTTTAGAAAAAAATTTTTTCTCCGAAAATAACAAATCTGTTTTAATGAAACGTTATATTATTCGAGTTTTAACGAACAAATGTCAAGTATTAGTGCATTTTTATTTAAAAAAAAACACCAATAGAAAGGTATCGATGGTGAGACTTTAAAAATTTTTTTTCAAAGGAGCGCGAACTAGGACCCCTAGAACCCATATCCGGGGTCAGTTTCAATTTTTATATGTATATATATATATATATATATATATATATATATATATATATATATATATATATATATATATATATATATATATATATATATATATATATATATATATATATATATATATATATATATATATATATATAGGTATCCATTCGATAACTCAAAAAATAATTAACCGATTGTGATGAAACTTGGCAAGTGCCTCTTTTATTGATGGCTATTTACTACATATGTTGCCTTGGGAGAGACCTTACCATGTATATTACAAAGTTATTTTAATGAAATTTAGTGGATATCTTGCCTTAGGAGCAGTATAATATAATCCGTATTATTCCATGATGACAAAAGAAACTACCTGCTTGAACCTTTTAGTCATACAAGATTGTACTCAAGACACAACAAACGAACTGCTCCCATTCCAAAGAGCCAGTATTCAATCGGCAACACTGCAGATTCTATTTTTAGAAATCCGCCACAAACTTGTTGTGTCTGTGTTTAAAAAATCTTCCACAAATATGGTAATGCTTATTTTAAAACACTCATGCAGAGGGCGCTGTTGCTAGTTTTATTCAAACTGTCACAAATATGGTTATCTAAGCAAGGTAAGTACTGCTATCCCGTAAGCGAATTATAACGGATCTCATAGTTTTATGTTTTTCGTACAAAACTAACCTTCGTAATTCGGTTTCTTAGCTATAAAAATTGTGGCGGACCAAAAAATCCGTCACAAATTGATGAACCGTCACAAACTGGTACTATACTTGCCAGAGTCTGCCACATATATGTTAATGCGTACACACACACACACACACACACACACACACACACACACACACACACACACACACACACACACACACACACACACACACACACACACACACACACACACACACACACACACACACACACACACACACACACACACACACACACACACACACACACACACACACACACACACACACACACACACACACACACACACACACACACACACACACACACACACACACACACACACACACACACACACACACACACACACACACACACACACACACACACACACACACACACACACACACACACACACACACACACACACACACACACACACACACACACACACACACACACACACACACACACACACACACACACACACACACACACACACACACACACACACACACACACACACACACACACACACACACACACACACACACACACACACACACACACACACACACACACACACACACACACACACACACACACACACACACACACACACACACACACACACACACACACACACACACACACACACACACACACACACACACACACACACACACACACACACACACACACACACACACACACACACACACACACACACACACACACACACACACACACACACACACACACACACACACACACACACACACACACACACACACACACACACACACACACACACACACACACACACACACACACACACACACACACACACACACACACACACACACACACACACACACACACACACACACACACACACACACACACACACACACACACACACACACACACACACACACACACACACACACACACACACACACACACACACACACACACACACACACACACACACACACACACACACACACACACACACACACACACACACACACACACACACACACACACACACACACACACACACACACACACACACACACACACACACACACACACACACACACACACACACACACACACACACACACACACACACACACACACACACACACACACACACACACACACACACACACACACACACACACACACACACACACACACACACACACACACACACACACACACACACACACACACACACACACACACACACACACACACACACACACACACACACACACACACACACACACACACACACACACACACACACACACACACACACACACACACACACACACACACACACACACACACACACACACACACACACACACACACACACACACACACACACACACACACACACACACACACACACACACACACACACACACACACACACACACACACACACACACACACACACACACACACACACACACACATATATATATATATAGGTATATAAACATATAAAAATTGAAACTGACCCCGGATATGGGTTCTAGTGAGCCTAGTTTGCGCTCATTTCAAGAAATTTTTTCTAAATTCAAAATTCGGGATCTCCCCATTAGTGAAAATTCACTAAAATATAAAAAAATAATTGCAGCAATTTAAGGAGAAGCTTGAAAAAGACATTTGTTTAAAACAAACTGCAATATGCAATTGGTGATGAGAAAAAGGCAATGGTAAATTATAAAGTACTCTATAGCAAATAAATTTACAAACGATAACAAAAAAACTTGCTAATTTAGAAATTTGTGGTGAAAACATATCTGATGATAATAAAATGGCCAATAAGTTAAATATTTTTTATAAATGTGAGGTATACATTGGTCTGAAAGTTGAGAGAATTGTTAAAAAAGATCAATTTTAAACAGCACTAAGTAAAAACAATGTATCTAAATTATGTACTAAAAAAAAAAAAAATCGGTTGTAAATGATCTATAAAATAATACAGTTCCTGGAATTGATAATACACATGATGTAAAAAGTACTTTGGAATTCACTTTATCAGTTATAACCAAACTAGTAAATAATGTATTACAGAGGAGCAAATATCCAGAGGTGCTAAAACAGACAGTAGAACACAGATACATAAAGCAGGAGACTACCGTGATCCTCGAAATAAAAGACCCATTTCGATAATAATGATTTATTCTAAAATATTGGAAAAAGTGCTCAAGGCCAGATTTGTTTATTTTGTATCCAAGACCTTTAAATTTGAGAGAGATCAGTATGGATTTAAAAAAAATAGCAATGCACAGAAGGCAGCTGTAGGAGTTATAGAATTCATTACGACTAACCTTGACCAGAAGAAGTATGTTGCTGGAATGTATATAGATTTGAACAAAGCATTTGATACAGTTAACCATGGCATATTGCTTGATAAACTCCATAGTATGGGAACACATGGAATTGCATATAATCTTGTTTCAAACTGTTTGTTTAACAGAAGACAGATGTTATAAGTGGCAAAAGAAGTGTAACAGAAACTGTAAAAACATGTGTTCCTCAAGGATCTGTACTCGGACCAGCGTTCTATTTTTATAGGTACACAATTTGTCACTAGCTAAGCTGAAAGCCAAATATGTAGCCTTTGCAGATGATACGGTACTGCTGTAGCTAATTGGTTTCTGTTCAGATTATATAGAATTTCATCTAAAGAATTGTAACAGTATGACGCATAATTTTTTTATTTTTCATTTTATTTCAATAACTGTATTGTCTTGATTGTTGTGGTGGTGTACCTCCTTTTATTAGTTGCTGTATTATTTAGTTTTACATTTCTTTACCTATATTTTGTAAATTATATTACTCTGTGAAACTAGTCATGTCATGTATTTATTAGTTTCTCCACAGCTTAATATATTTTTCAGTGCTGATAGCGAAAAAGAAGAAGACATGGTGGAATGGTTGAGAGAGGTTGGCATGCCAGCAGATTATGTTAACAAACTGGCCAGGATGTTTCAAGACATTAAAGTTAGTGAAGATCTGAATGCTCAGTTTCGAACTTCAACTGCAAGACATGATGCTATAAACATCAAAATTTTAAATGCTGGTGCATGGGCTAGAGGATCTGAAAGAGTGACCGTTAGTTTACCTGTAGAATTAGAAGACTATATACCAGAAGTAGAGGAATTTTATAAGAAAAAACATTCTGGTAGAAAATTACAATGGTATTGTACCAACCTGGAATATATTGTTTCTATTTTGATTTAATATAATTTTTAGGTATCATCACATGAGTAATGGGACCATAACTTTTGCAACCAATGGGGGCAAGTTTGACTTGGATGTAACTACATTTCAAATGGCTGTACTCTTTGCCTGGAATCAACGCCCTCATGATAAAATAACATATGAAAACTTACGTTTAGCTACTGAACTTCCAGATGGGGAATTGAGAAGAACATTGTGGTCTTTAGTAGCTTTTCCTAAATTAAAACGGCAGTTACTTTTATTTTCTCCTGCAGTTAGTGCCCCAAAAGATTTTTCAGAACATGCTGTTTTTTGGGTGAATCAAGACTTTGCATTAATAAAGAATGCAAAGCCCCAACGAAGGGGCAAGGTATTTATTTTTGTATTTTCTTTTTCATTTGTTGACTATTGAGTATGATTATTTTTTAGGTAAATTTGGTTGGGCGGCTACAGTTAAGTACAGAACGATCTCAGATGGAGGATAATGAATCAATTGTACAGCTAAGAATTTTAAGAACACAAGAAGCTATTATTAAAATCTTGAAAATGAGGAAGAAAATTACAAATGCTGCTTTGCAGACAGAACTTGTGGATATATTAAAAAACATGTTCCTACCTTCTAAAAAAATGATAAAAGAACAGCTTGAGTGGCTTATCGAACATAAGTACATGAAAAGAGATGATGATGATATTAATACATTTATTTATATGGCATAAGTTGTTATTTCATTAAAATTGTTTTACAAAACTATTGATTTATTCTTTATTTTCCCACCTGTTTCCTGTGCTGCCTGTCTTGAAATTAACACACTAGAATCTTCTGAAACTGCACCTTTAAGAACTTGTTGGTTCTTTGAAAACTTTGCTATTAAAAGTCATAAAAAGAGTACCGTAGAACGGGGTGAATAGGATCAAAATGTGTGAATTTGTTTATAAAAAGTCTGGATGCCATAAGTGCGTTATAGCAGTGAATTTTCATAAAAGTGTTTTTAATAACAAATATGCATTTTTTTATGAAAGCATGCATTAAATTTGGTTACCAGTATAACCTATATAATTGGAAAAATACAAAAATTTTGCAAAAATAAACTTAAAAAATGTTCCCGGAAAACTGATCCAATTATCCGGGTGAAGGAACTTCTTGAAGCTATTTACCCACCTACCAAGATATTCACAAAAAGTTTTTCAACAAAACTTACAGAAACAATGTTTCATAAAAATTTGCAAACAATTTTTTCACAAAAATCCTACTGCTTAAAAAATTCAACAGAGCATGTCATTGGTTTTTTGAAATCATCTGAAATTTATAATAACCTTTAATTTATTTTTGATATTTATTACATATTTTATAGTTACCGTTTAATTTGAAATAAGGTTTACAAATATGTGTTAAACAATTTATTGCACTATTAAATATTGTAGGTGCCAATGACAACTAATATCGAGGCATCAATTTTTCTTTAATAAAAAAAAATCCGAAAATTTGTTATCTGCATTTTTTTAATAGCAAATATGTATTTTTTTAATGAAAGCAGACATCAAATTTGGTTACCAGTATAACCTATATAGTAGAAACAAATGTACCATATTTCATGAAAATAACTATTGTTTGAAAATGTGCAAACTTTTCCGAAAATAAACTTAAATGTTCAGGAAAAAACTGGTTTCCTGGGCAACGAACCTTACGTAAATAGCGAATTGAGCCATTCAAATTTGAAGCATTTAATGAAAGTTCGCATCCATAACGCACTTGCTGCGTCCCGAATTTCTTTTCTTACATACATGCATTATGTTTCAATGGAATATGCAAAAATGCAATAACATAAGGCGGGTTTCATTAAAAAACGGAAATTTGTATGACCAAAGACTTATGGGCTGGCCTGTGATTATAAAAATAATTTTCTAAGATGCAGTTCGAGACACCCTATAATTAACGTTTGCGATTTTTTCTCTTATCTCGTATAATAACGGATATATTGAGGTTTACCGTAAAAATGCGTCATCCTATATATATATATATATATATATATATATATATATATATATATATATATATATATATATATATATATATATATATATATATATATATATATATATATATATATATATATATATATATATATATATATATGAATAGCAAATATAGCTTAAAAATAGTAACCTTTTGTAGAGAAAAACGAGTCATGTATATAAAATTTATGCATCCTGAAATTTAAATGCACTGTATAGTTAAAACAGTGTTGGATATTTTAGTGGTGGTGGTGGTGGTGGTAAAAAAGATGGTATGGCCTCGACGGAATTGTCATTAGCCACGGATATTTTAGTGAAATAATAAATATTATTGCAATCTAAAGGATAGAAAACAATGTGTTTGGTTTACTTATAATAAAATTGTTTTGGTTAAGGAAAATATGTTTATGTGGTCGAATTTCGATTTTTTTTGCCTGATAAGTAGTTTGGACGATAGCGAGGTAGCGTGCTAGTGAGCTTTGTCGCACAGCCTGTGTTAAAAAGAGATACATTTTGAGTTTGATAGAAGCGAACATTTTTTTAAGTGGGGAGTGTGTGATTATTCGAGATGGAACCGGCAGAATATAAGGTAACAGTGTAATTGGGATTCGAGATTTGATTGTGAGAAGGACAGGAAGTAGTGTAAATTAATAAATCCCTGTTTGACTGCCCAAAAAGGGTAGAGTGATGATTTTCAAAAAGAAAATTAGCCATTATGTTGCTAGAATGTAAATGTGATTATTATGCTTGGAACTGCGAGAGTGTAAAGACAAAAGTTTGGGGAAAGAACTTTTAATTAAGAAAATATGGTTTGTTCAGTATGACTTGCATGCGAATAAAATAATTAGAAAGAATAGTAAAGCTCAGCAGTATGTAGATATTAACAAGATAATGGTAACCAAGATAGAAGAGAAATTTCAGTACACAAGGGCCATTAAGATAAGCTCTATAATAATTAATTACCATGTAATGGCGTGGCAATAATAAAATCCTATATAGACGGTCTACTAGCGAATAATCCAAATCTCCAAACAAGAAGAAATTAGAGACATTTTAAGCAGTAATTCAGTTTTCTAAATATTGCAACGATATATGTGCAGATTTCTACATTGTATAGTTAGTTTTAAGGATTTTAATAAATTGATGATTTTTGTGTATATTAATAATATTAATGGGCATATCCTTATAAAGGCCGAATTAATGACAAAATCATAGAATATAGGTTGATTCATTTGTTATAAGATTTTTATTTGTTTGATTTATTAACAACGATCAATATGTTTTTTATGTAACTATGTTTTGAAAAGAATTTAAATTATCAGAAATAAAACATTACAGATTTTATTTATATAGTCTGATTAATTTGACCTATAAAATTATCACTAAATAAGCCTATATTTAAATAATTATAAATTAAAAGAAGAAAATTAATAAAAACTCAATTGAAAATGTTTTAACAAAATTTCTAACGCACTGGATTAATATGAATATGAAAAAATACAAACAAGTTACATCAAAACAAAAATGCTAGCCCAACATTAGAACTCTACCTGTGAGAAAAGAGAAAAATTTGCAGATATAACGGTAAGTAAAGAAATATTAGCAATAATTTTATTTTATCAATGTTAATACTTTAAATGGGCTATAAAAAGAAGTTATTAAAAAAAAACCATAGTAATTAAAAATTCTCATGCTCAACAATTAAAATTGCGTACCATAGCAACTTTTTGTCGCCCAACGTGGGACATCAAATTTGTTTTTGACAAAATAAATTTATTTTTATAGAAAATTTTAGCAAACAAACACCAGGGCATTAAAAACCATAAAATTTTAGTTTATCAAGTTTTATTTAATTTAACTAAATTAAAGCAAATTCTTTTAACAAAATTTGATGAGCCAACCAATAATCCATAGCAAATCTTCGTTTAACTTTAGTTATTTAGCATTTTGGAGTTTTCAGTGCTAGTATTAGAGAGAATATTGACAAAAAAATAATTGAACCATTTTATTTTGAAATTGAAGAAGAATTTTAGTACAGTATAAAATGTCATAATTTTTTTTATATGAAAAATTAAATTGCAATTTGGACAAATCAAAAATAACAAATTGTTTTGTGGAAAATAAATGTAAGAGGGTTATTTAAAAGGGAACTAAAATTTTTGTGTAAAGGAGCCTTGTCTTGCAAAACAAGATAATAATTGGTAGAATTCCTCGCATTTGTCCATAAGTTCTCTTTAGGAGAGTAATTAAATCAGTTTTAAATAAAAAAATCTACAGGAGCATTGTCTGGCAAAATAAAGGTACTTACTACTTAACCATTTTAATCTACGTAAAGGAACAAAATTAAACACAATACAGGACCATAATTTAAATATTCTTTTTGATATAACATTGTAATAAAACTTTTAAATAAATTATCAATACTTAGAAAGGGGGATAATTAAATTTTAAATTCACACTAAAATCAAATAAATAAAGCCTAAATATGTCCGGCAAAAAGAAGTAGAAAGTAAAAAACCAGTTAGGTCAGAACAAGCAAAGGAATGAGAAGAACCTATGATCAGAGTACTTGAGGATCCGGGGAAAATGGAAAAGCAGGAAAGAGAAAAACTTAAACAGTACAATGAATGGAGGGAGCCTAAAGAAATTTTGGAAGAGGAAGAAGAAACTGTATCACAAGAAGAAGAAGAAACAGAATATCAGGGCGATGAAACTTTTATAATAGAAGAAGAAAAGGAGCATAAGATCACCGTGATAGAAAACCCTTCAAATCAAACAGTGAAAAACAAAAGGAAGAAGAAACATGCATGTCTAAACACTTAACAGTTTTGATTGAAATAATGGAGCAAAATAAACTAGAAAATAGAGAAGAATCGCGTAAAATTTTTGAAAATATAAATGAAAAGTTAGAAAAAAAAAACAATGAGAAGTTAAAAAAAATATAAATAACAAATTAGAAGGAAACAAAAATGAAATTAAACAAGATATTTTTAGAATAGAAAAACAACACGAATATAATAAACATACTGAAGAAAATTTCAGGATATACGAAAACATACAACAAAATGAAACAGAGATTTTAACAGAATTAAATAAAAGACAAAAAATTATGGAAACAAATTTCCACACAAACATTTATCAATTGGACGATGAGATAAAAACAACTCAAGAAAAATTCCAAGAAAGCCATGAAATAATCAAAACGGAATTGGACACAGGAATACAGTCGTGTCATGACAAAATAAATGAAGAAACTGCAATGAGGAGGTATGAAGGTCGAAACGTTTATGGAGTCAGTCGACAGGAATGTGTCCAAGTCGAACAGGAAACCGCTGAACAACTTTTTTAGTTTTTTTAAATTTCAACAACACACCACGAGGGCTTACAGCCTAAATACTATCGTACCGTGGGTGCTGACAAGGAAGAAAGAGGCGGCTTGTTAATTCTGGACTTGAAGGTTTGGAGGTTCGGAGGAGAAGGAAAAACATGTGCCGGCAAGGAAATCCCCAACTTGGAAGTCCTCGGGACAAAAGAGCGGGCATAACAAGATGTTCTAAGTCTGGTGACCTGAACAGTAAAAGGGCGCATTCGCTCTGTTCCACTGTTAGATCTTTTGGGGGCAGCAGGTGGGGGAACTATGGAGGAAAGCTCATCTGGGCAGTGCACGTGCAGAATTCTATAAAAGAGAGAGAGGTCACCAACGGCACGTCGGTGGGCAAGGGATGGCAGCCTTTGGGTGAGGGTAGGGTCACCGATGAGACGTATAGCTCTCTTTTGAATGGAGTCCAGGATAGCGAGTGTAGAAGCGGCAGCGGCACCCCAGATGTGGGAGCAGTATTCGAGGTTTGGCCTTATTTGTGAAGTATATAAGGTATAGAGATTAGCTGGTGAAAAGTATTTGCGAGCCCGGAAGAGGAAACCTAATTTCTTAGCAGCCGCTTCTGCAATTGATGTGACATGTTGGTGCCACTTAAGATTTCGATCCACAGAAATGCCAACAAGAGAAAATGACTCATTACTTTGAATAACTTGGTTGTTCATTGTGGTGGGTCTAGGGCTGGTGTATCTCTTGTGAGAAAGAAAGCAAGACTTAGTTTTGGTGGGGTTGAATTGTACAAGATTTCTACTTCCCCAGTCTAATATTTTTTGGAGATCCACGGAGACAGAACCCTCCATGAGTCTGCCATCCTCATCTAATTGGGCTAAAGAGACAGGCTTAGAATATTGTATATTTGAATGGAGGGTTCTGTCGTCCGCGTAGCTGTGAACTGGGTTGGATGTGCTAGAGAGGAGGTCATTGATGTGGAGAAGAAACAAAGTAGGGGCTAAAGCTGAACCTTGAGGAACTCCTGTATTAATTGGATACACTTTAGAGGAATGGCCATCCACAACAACAGATATGCTCCTGTTGGAGAGGAAATTTGCTGTCCACATACAGAGTTTTGGTGGTAGGAAGTTTATTAAGCAGCGCTGCGTGCCAGACCTGGTCGAACGCTTTGGATATGTCTATAGCAACAATCTGGGATTCACCGTGTTCTTCCATGGACTTGTTCCAAGAATGGGTGACAAAGGAAAGAAGGTCGGCAGTCGATCTGCGCTGACGGAATCCATACTGCCTGTCGTGGATTAGACTGTGTTTTTCAAGAAATTTTAGTAATTCGGTGTTTATATACTTTTCCATCACTTTAGAGACGACTGAAAGGAGAGAAATAGGCCTGTAGTTGCTAACTAATTAAAATTAAAGAAGAAGAAAATTTACTAGAAACAAGCCCAGAAAAACATATAGAAAAGGAAATACTGCAAGAAGAAAATCTACAAGAAATGAGCCCTAAAAAATACTTGACACTGACAAAAAAGAAAAATTAATAACGACAACACAATATTTATACTATATGAAAATTGGAAATGACCAGACAAATAAAACTAAACTTCGATGCAATAAACATTATCTAGAAAATAATGACAATAACCACGATTTTAAAATTAGAAAAATTGGAAATGACCAGACAAATAAAACTAAACTTCGATGCAATAAACATTATCTAGAAAATAATGACAATAACCACGATTTTAAAATTAGAAAACTTTTCTTTGAAAACAATAATTTTTATAATAAACATAAATACACTGGTAACCAAAAATGTTATATACAGAAATATTCTAGAAATTATAATAAATTTAAAAATTTAATGACAAGAACAGACACATTCGGCAAGAAAATAAACTAAATAACGAAAATAACAAGACACGTCATTTTAATTATAGCAATTTTAATTTCCAAAGCAAAATTAATCTACATGAATTTTGATCGGATGGAATACGACATAAGCAAAAAAAGGATAATCACATGCCGAATAGACGAAACGAGACTGACAATAATTTAATGTACAAAATAAAGAGTCAAATTACAAGACAGAGAAATTTCTCCTAAAATAAATAAAAATTGATTAGATAATAAAAATTACTCTGAGAAAATAAAATTAAATATCATAAGTATGAATAATAAAAACAAGTACGCATTATAGTAACACAAGGGAAAATATAAGTTAGAAAAACAAAAATTTATGAGAAAAATTAAGTGATATTAAATTAGGAGTAGTGCTCAAAATTGGAGACAGCTATTGGATATGTCAATTAAAGTAACCTTAATATAAAAGTGAAAAGGGGGAAATATAAAAAGTATTGAGTATAGAAAACATGGAATAAGTGGAGGAGAAAAATATATAAAAGTCGCAAGGACAGAAACCGGTTACGTACCGAAAAAGAGTTACAATTAACGAAAAATAAAACATATATGGGTCGGATTAATAGGAAAGAATTGGTATAAGTGGTGAAGCGTAAATAATATAAATCATATAATGAATAATAAAAGTTAATATAATGAAACTATTATAAAATATGTATAGGGGATTGTTTGAGAAGGAAAAGTATAGAGACCATATATGTAGTGTAAAAAAAAGGTAAGTTATTAGAAGTTTATAGATGAAAAATATATAAACTATTCCTATTCCATTGTAGTCTATCAATATAAATAGTAAACATAATGAAATAAAATCTGAAAAGAAAATACCCCATAAGAAAAGAGTATACGAATAATTGTTATTCACGGAAATAAGTCCTGAGGGAAATTGGATATGTTAAAATAACCAGAGAATGTCATAAATGTCAATTTAAAAAAATAAAGTTAAAAACAAAAGTAAGACAAAAATGGTCTATCTAAAATGGTCATTATACAGACACATTTTTTAGAAATTGGGAATTGCTATGAATAAAACATATAGCTTAAAAATAGGAACGTTTTGTGGAGAAAAACGAGGCATGTATATCAAATTTATGTATCCTGAAATTTAAATGCACCGTAGTATAGTTAAAAGAGTGTTGGATATTTTGGTGAAATAATAAATATTATTGGAATCTAAAGAATAGAAAACAATGCGTTGGGTTTACTTGTAATAAAATTGTTTTGGTTAAGGAAAATATTTTTATATGGTCGAATATTGAATAGATGTAATGTATGTATATATACATTGTATTCAGGAGATAAGGTTAAAGATAAAAATTATTGTGATTAAATTCAAAAATGTTATCAGTGAAACGTTGATACGGTTTTTTGCCTGATAAGCAGTTTGGACGATAGCGAGGTAGCGTACTAGTGAGCTCTGTCGCACAGCCTGCCCTAAAAAGAGAGAGAGACGTTTTCAGTTTTATAGAAGCGAACATTTATAAAGTAGGGAGTGTGTGATTATTCGAGGGCATTCAAGATGGAACCTCCAGAATGTAAGGTAACAGTGTAATTGGGATTCGAGATTTGACTGTGAGAAGGACAGGAAGTAGTGTAAATTAATAAATCCTTGTTTGACTGCCAAAAAAGGGTAAAGTTATGATTTTCAAAAAGAAAATTAGCCATTCTGTTGCTAGAATGTAAATGTGATTATTATGTTTCGAACTGCGAGAGTGTAAAGACAAAAGTTTGGGGAAAGAAAAGATGGTTTGTCCAGTATGATTTTCGGTATGATTTGCACGCGAATAAAATAATTAGAAAGAATAGTAAAGCTCAGCAGTATATGGATCCTAACAAGATAATGGTAACCAAGATAGAAGAGAAATTTCAGTACAAAAGTGCCATTCAAAATAAGCTCTATAATAATTAATAACCACAATGTAATGGTGGCAAGAAAAAATCCTATATAGACGGTCTACTAGCGAATAATCCAAATCTCCAATGAAGAAGCAATTAGAGACATTTTAAGCAGTAAGTCCATTTTGTAAATATTGCAACGATAAATGTGCAGATTTCTACATTGTATATGTAGTTTTAAGGATTTTTTACATCAATGATATTTGTGTATATTTATAATATGAATGGGGATATCCTTATAAAGGCTGAATTAATGACAAAGTCATAGAATATAAGTTGATTCATTTGTTACAAGATTTTGATTTGTTTGATTTACCAAATTCATCAAAATGAGTATTATCTGCCCACACAACACAGGATTTCCAATGGATATCCATTGGATATACATAATATCCATTTTACGTTCATGACCATGATGGATATCATATGGATATACAATGGATATTGTTAGAGCAGAAAAATATTAATAAAACCTAAATAATGTGGACATATGAGCATTTCTTATTCATTAAAATCTAATCACGAATGCAGTAGAATTTCTGGGTGTATATACTTTATTCAAGTATGTATATATCCATCAGACATCCAATGGATATCCATTGGATATCCCATGTATATACAGAAGACATCTATTAGATGTCCACTGGACATCAAGTTGATGTTCCGTTAATATGTTCATACCAGCAGGAAACAACATTGATAAATTATTGAAACCGTTATTTACGTTTGTAAAAGATAAGGGAAGAAAAATAACCCATTCTAGCACAAGAATTACCGGAAAGCGTTAAAACTAGCGCCAACAATAAATTTCGATCCAAATTCTCATTGCGATTATAACCATAAAATAAAACTATTTTTATTTCAATACAGAGAGTATTACTGTTTATGTCTGTTATTTCGTGAAAAGAATGTATTATCATATTGTTATTCATTAATGCTCTTTCGAACAATAAACGCGGGATCATTTAATAACTCACCTTGGGGCATTGGGTGCTTGAATTGTTGGCTACAATGACGAAAATCCGTTCGTATTTGTTTGGTTTGAAGTAGTTTAGACTAAAGTTGAGGTTATAAAATTTAGAATTCCATCTTGCCATTTTGCATCAACTGCTAAATGAAAAATGAACAACAGCCTACAACTAAAGTTAGAAGATTGAGATTTTTCTCCAAATAATGTGTGTGTTGTTTTTATTAATAAGTTTTCTTGTGATTTTCAGTCAGTAAATAATTTACAGGTGAGTACATAACCTTAAACCATTTAGTTAGGAATATATCTTTTATACTTTTTTACGTAAATACCAATATTATTTATAACTGTAAAGAGCACGTTGATTGATAATAACATGGCTAGTGAACGTGAACTAGAAAACAAATATCTTCTTGATTCAAGTAAATATTGTTTACTTCGTATGAAATCAGCGAAAATTGTCTAGTTATATAACGGAAGTTTATGTGTATGTAAAACTGTTTATTTTACTGGTGGATATTCCTCGTCTTTACTTACAAGCAAGAAGCAGATCACTTCCGGTAGATTATGAAAGTAGATCACTTACAGGTGATTAAAACTATTGGGTATATAGTCAGTTCCGCCGTGATACTCAACATTAACAACTAATACCTATTATTTTGAAATAACCACTAAAGTGTGGTAGTTATAGCTATAATAATTAAAGTAATATTTATACACATTTGTTCATATTATATTATTTATTGGATTGTCTTATGAATTTGATTATAAGCAGTGTGTTTTTTCTTTACAGCAGGAATGCAGACCTGAGCCAGATCATGGATCAAGAAAATAAAATTATTTAAATCATTTTAGAACACAATAAAATATTTGTTTGCTTATATTAGTGTTTCATTGAGGGGATGGGGTTAGAAAGAGAATGGTGGTGGGTTAGCATCGAATATCCATTTTATGTAAAAGCGATATCCATTTGATGACCACCTGTATATCCATACAATATCCATTAGATGTATAATGGATATCCATTTCGTGACCACATGTATATCCATACAACATCCACTATATATCCACATGGATATCCAGATTAATGGATATTGGTAGGACATCTGTATGTCCATTAGATATCCATTGGATATCCATGTATATCCATTGGATGTCCTGGATATCCATCGTGGATATCCATTGGATATCTAATGGATATCCATGTGCTGTGTGGGTGCGTGTGTACGACAGAGATTACCACCCATATTTTTGTCGCTCCCACTTTGTGCTAAATGTGCCTCAGAAAATTGATATTGAAAGTCGAGACGCATTTTTCTACATGCCACATAATATGATCGCGAATCAGGTTATGCCGAGCGCTTGACCTGTTTAATAGTAGAAAGCTATCCAAACCCATTATACGGCCTATTGACTAACCTACCTTCTAAAACTGAATTTAAGCTTAACATACTCCTTCATACTATTAAATAATAAGTCAAGCGTCGCCGAGAACTCGATTAACGACCACGTGTGGCATGTAGAAAAATGCAGCCGGGTCCCTTTCACTTCAAAGCTACATTTCAATAATTCAAGCATACATACTACTCATTATTTTGTATTTTAATCACAGACACGACAATGTGGCCAATTAGCTTTGCAAATAGATGAAACACAAGAAAATAAATTGGCGTTTCTAAGAAGATGTGGGCGGGGCTTATTTATCCTATTAATAACAAATAATGAAACACTAAAACTGTCACATGTTGTATTTATATAACTTATATTTAATATTATAAAAAAGTCTGGACGCAGCACGTGCGTTCTGGTAGCGAATTTTCGTAAAAATATTTATAATGACAAATATGTCTTGTTTTCAAAAGAATGACATTTGGTTGGCAGTATAACCTTTATAGTACTAACAATGCACCATAATTCATTAAAATAGCTTTGCTGCTCCAAAAAGTAGAAACATTTTACAAAAATAAACTTGAAAAGTTCCAGAGAAAAACTGGTTCGATTTTCCTGGCCAACAAACCTCTTCAAGCCATTTACGCACTTGCCAAGATATAATTATTGACAAACAACTTTAGGATCAGAAATAACTCAAAAACGATGAACGATATCATTTTTTTACCTTACAAACATGCAATAATTCGATGGAAAATAGGAAAATTTAATAACATAAGGGGTGTTCTATTAAAAAAAGAAATCGTGTATCACCAACGACTTATGGGCCAACCTGTGATTGTCAAAATAAGTTTATAAAATGCAGCTCGAAACACCCTATAATTACCGTATATAATTTTTCTCATTTCTTGTATAATAACGTATATATTGAGCTTTACCATAGAAATGCGTCACATGTGTAAACAGACAAAAACTGAAACTGACGCCGTAT
Organism: Tillus elongatus; assembly: GCA_964006375.1. Classification (NCBI taxonomy): domain Eukaryota; kingdom Metazoa; phylum Arthropoda; class Insecta; order Coleoptera; family Cleridae; genus Tillus; species Tillus elongatus. The sequence goes on along the minus strand of OZ023262.1, from coordinate 182,645,242 downwards.
ATGGGTTTTAGGGGTTCTAGTTCGCGCTCATTTGAAGAAATCTTTTAAAAATTCAAGTCGCGATCTTCTCAATAACGATTTTTTTCTACGAAAATTTGCAAAAATATAGACTATTAAACCATATACTTTATAGGCTAAACTATTGGCAAAGCATCAGAAAGAGGGTCCATTTGAAATCGATTTTCCGAAAATATTATAGTAAAATGAGGGCCAATGATGGTTGAAGCTGAAACTTAAGGCTTTGTAAAACACATTTATTAAGACATCTTTTCTACATAATTCATATTTGTTTCAGATTCGTTGTCTGAAAAATGCAAATGTTCTCGTTTAAAATCGGGACTTTGACCTTTTAAGAAGAAAAACTATAAAATTTTCAAAACATTTTTTCGGCTACTTCTTGACCTTTTTGCATCAAGAAACTTAACCGTTGTATGTAATATTCAATTGGTTTTGTTAATCACACAAAATATTTTGCTCTTGTGCTTTCCTCTGATCACCAGTGGCACCCAATTTTTTTTAAATGCCTATACAAAGTTGATGAGTTAGAGCAAAAGCTGCTATCTATTAATACAGTCAGAGTATTACTGTTTATGTCTGTTATTTCGTGAAAAGAATGTATTATCATATTGTTATTCATTAATGCTCTTTCGAACAATAAACGCGGGATCATTTAATAACTCACCTTGGGGCATTGGGTGCTTGAATTGTTGGCTACAATGACGAAAATCCGTTCGTATTTGTTTGGTTTGAAGTAGTTTAGACTAAAGTTGAGGTTATAAAATTTAGAATTCCATCTTGCCATTTTGCATCAACTGCTAAATGAAAAATGAACAACAGCCTACAACTAAAGTTAGAAGATTGAGATTTTTCTCCAAATAATGTGTGTGTTGTTTTTATTAATAAGTTTTCTTGTGATTTTCAGTCAGTAAATAATTTACAGGTGAGTACATAACCTTAAACCATTTAGTTAGGAATATATCTTTTATACTTTTTTACGTAAATACCAATATTATTTATAGCTGTAAAGAGCACGTTGATTGATAATAACATGGCTAGTGAACGTGAACTAGAAAACAAATATCTTCTTGATTCAAGTAAATATTGTTTACTTCGTATGAAATCAGCGAAAATTGTCTAGTTATATAACGGAAGTTTATGTGTATGTAAAACTGTTTATTTTACTGGTGGATATTCCTCGTCTTTACTTACAAGCAAGAAGCAGATCGCTTCCGGTAGATTATGAAAGTAGATCACTTACAGGTGATTAAAACTATTGGGTATATAGTCAGTTCCGCCGTGATACTCAACATTAACAACTAATACCTATTATTTTGAAATAACCACTAAAGTGTGGTAGTTATAGCTATAATAATTAAAGTAATATTTATACACATTTGTTCATATTATATTATTTATTGGATTGTCTTATGAATTTGATTATAAGCAGTGTGTTTTTTCTTTACAGCAGGAATGCAGACCTGAGCCAGATCATGGATCAAGAAAATAAAATTATTTAAATCATTTTAGAACACAATAAAATATTTGTTTGCTTATATTAGTGTTTCATTGAGGGGATGGGGTTAGAAAGAGAATGGTGGTGGGTTAGCATCGAATATCCATTTTATGTAAAAGCGATATCCATTTGATGACCACCTGTATATCCATACAATATCCATTAGATGTATAATGGATATCCATTTCGTGACCACATGTATATCCATACAACATCCACTATATATCCACATGGATATCCAGATTAATGGATATTGGTAGGACATCTGTATGTCCATTAGATATCCATTGGATATCCATGTATATCCATTGGATGTCCTGGATATCCATCGTGGATATCCATTGGATATCTAATGGATATCCATGTGCTGTGTGGGTGCGTGTGTACGACAGAGATTACCACCCATATTTTTGTCGCTCCCAGTTTGTGCTAAATGTGCCTCAGAAAATTGATATTGAAAGTCGAGACGCATTTTTCTACATGCCACATAATATGATCGCGAATCAGGTTATGCCGAGCGCTTGACCTGTTTAATAGTAGAAAGCTATCCAAACCCATTATACGGCCTATTGACTAACCTACCTTCTAAAACTGAATTTAAGCTTAACATACTCCTTCATACTATTAAATAATAAGTCAAGCGTCGCCGAGAACTCGATTAACGACCACGTGTGGCATGTAGAAAAATGCAGCCGGGTCCCTTCCACTTCAAAGCTACATTTCAATAATTCAAGCATACATACTACTCATTATTTTGTATTTTAATCACAGACACGACAATGTGGCCAATTAGCTTTGCAAATAGATGAAACACAAGAAAATAAATTGGCGTTTCTAAGAAGATGTGGGCGGGGCTTATTTATCCTATTAATAACAAATAATGAAACACTAAAACTGTCACATGTTGTATTTATATAACTTATATTTAATATTATAAAAAAGTCTGGACGCAGCACGTGCGTTCTGGTAGCGAATTTTCGTAAAAATATTTATAATGACAAATATGTCTTGTTTTCAAAAGAATGACATTTGGTTGGCAGTATAACCTTTATAGTACTAACAATGCACCATAATTCATTAAAATAGCTTTGCTGCTCCAAAAAGTAGAAACATTTTCCAAAAATAAACTTGAAAAGTTCCAGAGAAAAACTGGTTCGATTTTCCTGGCCAACAAACCTCTTCAAGCCATTTACGCACTTGCCAAGATATAATTATTGACAAACAACTTTAGGATCAGAAATAACTCAAAAACGATGAACGATATCATTTTTTTACCTTACAAACATGCAATAATTCGATGGAAAATAGGAAAATTTAATAACATAAGGGGTGTTCTATTAAAAAAAGAAATCGTGTATCACCAACGACTTATGGGCCAACCTGTGATTGTCAAAATAAGTTTATAAAATGCAGCTCGAAACACCCTATAATTACCGTATATAATTTTTCTCATTTCTTGTATAATAACGTATATATTGAGCTTTACCATAGAAATGCGTCACATGTGTAAACAGACAAAAACTGAAACTGACGCCGTATATGGGTTTTAGGGGTTCTAGTTCGCGCTCATTTGAAGAAATCTTTTAAAAATTCAAGTCGCGATCTTCTCAATAACGATTTTTTTCTACGAAAATTTGCAAAAATATAGACTATTAAACCATATACTTTATAGGCTAAACTATTGGCAAAGCATCAGAAAGAGGGTCCATTTGAAATCGATTTTCCGAAAATATTATAGTAAAATGAAGGCCAATGATGGTTGAAGCTGAAACTTAAGGCTTTGTAAAACACATTTATTAAGACATTTTTTCTACATAATTCATATTTGTTTCAGATTCGTTGTCTGAAAAATGCAAATGTTCTCGTTTAAAATCGGGACTTTGACCTTTTAAGAAGAAAAACTATAAAATTTTCAAAACATTTTTTCGGCTACTTCTTGACCTTTTTGCGTCAAGAAACTTAACCGTTGTATGTAATATTCAATTGGTTTTGTTAATCACACAAAATATTTTGCTCTTGTGCTTTCCTCTGATCACCAGTGGCACCCATTTTTTTTTAAATGCCTATAACTTTCTTTTCTTTTAACTTAGAGATCTGAATTTCGGCAGCAGACAAAGTTGATGAGTTAGAGCAAAAGCTGCTATCTATTAATACAGTCAGAATACAAGGTATGGAAGAACTGGATAACGAAGATACAAAAAATTAAATGAAGACGTTTTTTAAAGAAAAATTAAATCTACAATTTGAAGACGATGATTTCACCAAGTGTTACAGAATCGGAAAAAACAGAGTAAACAATAAACCAAGGCAGATTGTTGTAAAGTTTGCCAATGAAAAGAAGTTTAACGATCTGATGATAAACAAAAGCTTACTTAGGAATACAAAACTAACTATATATTACAGAAGAACTAACAAAGAGAAGGATGGGACTCTTTCAGGAAGCTATAGAAAAAAATTGGAAAAAATGTATGGATATGGAAGGGAAATATATACACAAAGATAGATGACAAAAAAAAAAACTGGAACAAAAACGATTTTGGATTTGCAGAATAGATGTCAGTGATGTTGGGACGTTAGCACACAAAAAGGTGATTTTTTTAGAACGCAAGTAAGTTTGAGATATTGTATACATTTCTTTTGTTTTTGAGTGCAGCTAATTTTAAGAAAGTTAGTGTGATATATTGTATAGGTTTATTTGTTGGGTAGAGCTATAATTGTAAATAAATATCAAAAGGTTACCATTATAGGTGGGTTGAAATTATTGGAATAATTATTGGTGGCTTTGCTATCTTATCTGGGAATAAAAAGAGGACAACATTTTGAAGTATACTAATAAGAACAATAATACTTTTTTTCTATGTAACTGAAAGGGAGATATATAATAATATAGAAGTAATTGATTTTGGTTTGTTAATAAGCTTTTGGTCTCTCAAAACCATTGATTCAAAGTAATATCAGGGTTGTTTAATTCCGTTTTTCTAATATTTCGGTTAATTATTATAACCGATTATTTTTGTTATTTTTAACATCTTATCGTCTGTTGCTAGTTACGAATATTTTTTGTGTTTCTTATTGTCTTTTGTATTTTGGAGCACCTATATTGCAAATATAAGTAAATAAATAAGATATGAATGAGGTTAATGAATTTTTGAATGTTTTAAATGCATGAGAATTTAATGAACAAACAAGATATGTAACTTTGGAACGTTTTGGTAATGAAACTACTACTAACGTGACGAGTACAAGAAAACATTTTGATGAGTTTTTAGTTTTGCTAAAAAAATAAATTTGACTGCATAATTTTGTGTGAGACCTGGTCTGTGCCTGATATGAATATTTTTATGATTGAGGGTTTTGATGTGGTTTATAGTGAGGATAAATGCAATCAAAATGATGGTGTTATTATGTACGTAAAAAGCTGCTACAATGCAGAAATGAGTAAAATAAAGTTTGGTGAAGTTACATCTGTTAGCTCAGTTGTAAGATTCCATGAAAAGTATATTAGTATTATTGGTGTGTATAGGTCACCAAGCGCAGGCATTTTTCTAGATAAATTGAGTGCATTTTTGGACAAGAAAAGAAATTTTGACATTGACATAATAGCTGGAGATATTAATATTGGCATATTAAGCTTGAAAACCCCTACTAACATCAAGTACGTACATTTTTGAGAAGTATGGATACGTTTCACAAATAAATTTGCCTACTAGAGTAACCAAGGATTCTGAGACATGTTTAGATCATATGTTTGTTAGGTTGAGCAAGAGTATTGCAAAGCAATACAGGGGGTCGGAAATATCAATCAGGCCTTGTGTCCTGCAGACTAGTGTCACGGATCACTACAGCTGCTTTGTGGATTTTATTGTCCAAAATAATGCAGATGGTAGCCTGAAGTTTGATGACGCTCACACAAAAGTTATAACAAAAAAGGTTGTAGACAGGGAAAATTATATTCAACACTTGGAATCAAAAGACTGGGGTGTTTTCCAGCGCATGGAGGATGTACAGGTGATGACTGACCACCTAATGGATATATTTATTAGCGCTATTAACGGAGCGACAAATATTACCACCATATCTAAAAGAAGTAAGCAACCTTGGATAACACACAGGTTAATCACCTCGCTTAGAGTGAGAGACAAATTGAGATTAAAGATAAAAATAACCAGGCTTCAGAAACTCAATATAAAATCTATAAGAATAAGTTAACAAACCTGATTAGGGAGACAAGGAACAACTACTATAGAATCTGAATCATATTGTCAGAAAGAAAAATAAAAGCAAGGTTTGGAATACGATTAATGAAATAACAAATAGGGGGAAAGAAAGAGGTACAGAGAATTACATCAATAAAATTAGCGAATCGTTCGAACATTAAAAGCGGTTCATAAATTTCTGAAGCCTTTAACAAATTTTTTATTGGTTTCGGGCAAGGGCAGGACGGGGCAGGAAACAAGAATTTTAGTGGGAAAAGCTATAAAAGGGACAAAGTTTGTTCAAGAACTTTTTATCTAAACCCGGTTACAAACAATGAAGTCATAGAAGTTATTATATTTGCGATTAAAAACATTTGTAAACGAATTTTTTGAAAAATTGTTTAGATGCGACGACTTTGGAAAAAAATCATTTCCCTATTGAAAATAAATTTACTGACTTTGTCAAATAGCAAGTAATCTAATATTACTAAAATGGCAATAAAATGATTAGGCGTATGGTTTGCAATGCTATGATTGGAAATGCATGAAGCATTTGCTGTTTGAGCGTCAGGACAAAAGGAAAATACTAATAAAAATAAGTGGCAATCAAATGATTAGATGCTTGATTTGCAATGTCAAAGGTGACTAGTATTATAACACTTATATCGTTAACTTAATATTCAATGTCAACCATCAATGAAAATTATAGTAAGTAGATAGTTAGACTGAGATCATGTTTGCAGGCATATCAATAACAGTCTTTACCATTATAATAGCGCTAACGAAGTGCAGTGTTATTAAATTAGAAAAAGTTGAATCAGATGAGTGCAGTATATCAAAGGACCTATTGGACGAGATTTCTTCATATACTAGCATCGCAAATAAGATTATCAATGAAACCCTTAACGGACCATTTAAAAGCAGGACTTATAAGGAACTGGCCAACTTCGTCGATAAATTTGGACATCGATTTACTGGTAGCGAAAGCTTAGAAGAATCCATAAAATTTATTTTAGATAAATTAAACCATGAAGGGTTGGAGAATGTGCACGGTGAAGAAGTTGAAGTTCCTCACTGGATTCGGTAAATCATATTTTTTATCGTTTTATTGGTTGGACTTTAGCTGAATTATATAAAATAGAAAAGAAGACAACAAACTTTTTAGACTATTTTCAATAACAACATAACAATAATTAGTTTAATTTCTCGTATACCTAATTTACAATGGAAAAATTAAAGTAGTATAAATAATAAGATATCAAGTAAATCCGTAATCTTTTACCATTATCATTACGAAAAACAATGACTAAGACAATATTTATGTGAGTAATTTATATATTTTACTCATTAATCATTCCTAATATTTTTATGAAACAATTCATGAAAGGCAAAGCCTATGTGTCCCTCTAAGACCTCATCAACTTGATTGTTGTGCCACAAGGTGGGCTTTTACTCGCTCCTTGAATAGTTAGCGATTATATCTTTTTGAAAATATACCTTCCAGGAGGTATTTATCGACAACTGCATAATCTGACACTAAAAGCCTACGTTTCTTGACTAAAATTCGGAAAGGTCACAAGCGGAGGTACCAGCAAAGCAATTTGTGAGGAGCAGTAATGACAGTACGAATAGAAGGGGCAGAGATCCCCAAATTTGTCATGCGGACTAGAGAAATAAAATTGACTATGATATATGAATCCTCTATAGGACACAGAGCTCGTTACAACTAATTGTATGATTGATATTTGAAGAAATGCTCACATCACAGTATTCATTTATCAGAATATTCAATATAATTCAGTGATTAATCTAATATCCACGAATAACCATTCAATTACGCAGAGGATGTCTTAGATCGGACCTCCGCTGGTCATCCTAAATTGGACATTTGCTGGATGTCCAATTTCGGAAATCCCTTGGACGTCCCAGTAATGTCCGGAAGATTCCGACCAAATTTGGATCCTAGACGGATGTTGTTAGGTTATAACACCAATGGCTTAAAGTTGTCGTCGTGGTCTCATTGAGAAAATAATTCGTCGCATTATGGTCTCGTTACAATGCTGCTGTTAAAATTAAAACACTTATACTTACTTAAACCTTTTTAGAGGAGAAGAATATGCTACACTAGTTAGCCCTCGGATTCAGAATTTGCCAATTTTGGGACTTGGAAGTAGTATAGGGACTGGTAATAATGAAATAGAAGCTGAGGCTATTGTAGTTAATTCGTTTTTTGATTTGAAGAATAAGACCAAAAATCAGGTAAGTATAAATGTTTTGAAAATTGAAATTTATGTGCATGGTTTGAAACAAAAACTTGAAAAATATTGTGTATTTTTACTGTGATCGTAAATACGTTGTTTTAAGTTTCACGTAAGCTGTGGAGGTTATTTTTAGCGAATTTTCGTAGAAACAAATCGCTAATGAGAAGATCTCAACTTTAATAATTTTTTTAAAAATGAACACGTACTAGACCTCCTAGAACCCGTATCCTGGGTCAGTTTCAATATTCATATATTATATATATATATATATATATATATATATATATATATATATATATATATATATATATATATATATATATATATATATATATATATATATATATATATATATATATATATATATATATAGTCAAAATCTACAGGCGACGTCGCTTTGTCGTCGCAACCATATTTTTTCCAAGTAAGTGTCTTTTAAGTAGTCGTGTCAGAAATAAATCAGCCCAATAAATTTTGCCTCCCTCATTTTAATTTATTTCAGCAATCATCTTTCTTCTGATAACCTCCCTCCTGAGGTCCAAGGTAAAATATTTACTAGTGAGAGGAGAACTAAGTATGTCTATTGAAGGCTTGCTTTGCCATCGTGACCCTCCTTTTCATATCTTTGCTACATTTACCGTCATCTGTAATAATACGCCCAAGCCACGTGACGACAGTTATGCGCCAGTGTATTTAGACAACGAAGTTGTCTTCATCAGTAGCGTTCGCTAAACAACGACTTTACGCATCAAAATAGATCGGTACTTCATCTGGTTCCAACGTAATATTTTTAATTATATCAATGAATTCAATGGAATTCCTCATCGAAAAACTAGGAGGTTAAACTTCCAATGTACTCAGCAATAGGAACCTATGAACTTTCGGGAGACAATAGAAGCAAGCAAGGACAGATTCAGGGCTTTTTTCACAGAGGGGCACAAAGTGTTTTTATTTTTGCGATTAACAAATAACATACAAGAATAATTGTGAGAAATAAACTTGTCATACAATATGAAGGTTTGTAACTGCATCCTTGGTTTTTTTTTGTAAAGAAAACGCACTTACGCTCCTTTGTATTTTCCCGTCTTTGTCACTCATTATAGTTACTCGCTAACGAGACACTAAACCAAGTACAAAAAAGAGTTTATTTCAGTGGCGGCTCGTGGTTAAAGACAGTGGGTGTTCTGCAAGATTCGCCCCCCCCCCCCACCTCCAACACACACGCGCGCGCGCACACACACACACACACACACAATTCTTATTTTAGTTTTTACTCATGTACTTTTTATACATTAGTTCTATTCTGCGGTCCTTTTTTTTGCAGCAAACTTATCAATCGCTCTTTCATTGAAGTTTTCTATTTCTGACGCGAATTTCTTTTCTATGGATAACATAGAAAATGCAGTTAAACGGTCCTCTGTCATGGAATTTCGTAGACAAATCTTGACACTCTCTAACGTTGAAAAGCATCGTTCAGCCTCTGCTGTTGTGATCGCAGTGTTCACAATAATTTCTAATAATTTTCTGGTTTCTTTTAGAGTCTCTGATAAATTATTTGTAATAAAAAATTTCAGAAGGAGTAATGCACCATTTAAACCTCTACAATAATTTCTAGAATAAATAATAGAGAGCTCAGTTTTCAGTCGTGCCTTTTCAAATACAGGATAAGTTGAACATGTAGTATTTAGTTAGGCTTCGGGAATATATGGCAGTATTCTTCAAATTTTTTTGAAAAAATGGTGAAGCAGCCACAAGGTCTGTAAACTCAGATCGATCTTTTGCACAATTTATCATGACATCGCACACTTCCAATACAGAAACACGATGATCAAATTTGCTACTGCAAGGATGTTTTCGTATATTTTCTGGTAAGTTGGTAGGTACTAATATTTGTGGCCTCGTTAATAATATCGTCAATAGTATTTCTAACACGAACAATATTTTTTCTCAAAATTATCTGTAGCATCTTTGACTTGTGTAGGTTCTATTTTCCGCTGCTGCAGTTGATTAAACAAGATGTCTACTTGGGGCATGACATGATGAAAAAAAGTTAACCAAAACACGAAAACTGAGTCATCTAATGTACGGCGAATAGAAGTAGTCGCACTACAAACAGTTTTGTTTAAAAAACATTCTTCTATTTCTTCCATACACTGTGTGTGTGTTTTGCTTCTTTAACGTCGGCATATTTCCGCAACTATGGCTAATCACCGACGCCAGGGAGCAGTTTCACCTCACTATCCTGGAAATTTTGCCGAACCCCTGCCTTTCTGTAAGGAGGGTAGGGATATTTAACGTGCCCAACATCGCATGGACACGGGACCGACGGCTTTACGCCCCCTCCGAAGGGCGGAACGTGCCGACATTCAACTTGCTCAAATACAATGCCAGAACCTCGGTTGATGTTAATTTTACAGTTTGTACTGAAAAAGTGAAAGGAGTACGCCGGGATAGAACCCAGTACCCTTGGGTTTAGAGGCACACGTTCTTACCCCTGAACCACCGAGGTTCTCCTTCCATACACTCAATGAGGCATGAGGCACTCTCCTTTTCATACACAACATTAACTGTACGTTTGTTAAAATTCCAGTGAGTAGTAGCGCCGTGAGGAATTCTTCTATTTACAGTTGTTTGTAATACTTTCATACGTTGCGGTGAATTAGTAAAAAACCTAGGAATTTCTTATAAATTTCCAAAAAAGACATGTACTTGTGTGTTTGCAGAAGCAGCTTAGCCGCTAATGAAATTTAATTGATGTATATAACAATGCACAAAATGCGTCAGCGGAAATCGCTTTTTTTTTATTAATGTCTGAACACCCGCGTGTTGTCCGCTCATCACTGCTGCGCCGTCGTAACTTTGTGCAATAAGTTTAGTGGGACCATTTCTAATTAGTGGATCCACAACATTTAAAATAGTTTCACTAAGAGTTTGGGCGTCACATTTTGTTGGGTTTACATGTTTCCAAAAACGTTAAATCGGCTCACCTCCGTGAATATACCTAAAAATCACGACCAGTTGAGATTTTTCAACAATATCTGTGGTTTCGTCTGCTATAACTGCCAAAACTGAAGCACGATTAATTTCACTAATTATTTCTTCGTAACAGACCTCTAGCATGCACTTTAAAATATTGTTCTGGATTTCTTAGGAAGTGCCTTTAAATTTTGACGCATTCACTTAACGTAGCATCAAGTTCCCCCGAAAAATTTATGAGCCCTCGAAATATCCCTGGATTTTGGGAATTATCCGTTTCATCATGTCCTCGCAGTGTTAGTTCGAATGCGCCGCAAAACTTTATACAGTTTATGATTTTTGATAAGATGTATCTATTTTTTGTTACATTTTCATTATGTCGTTGTAAATTAACCCAATATTTGGAGTCTAGTTGTTCTCTAATATTAATGCGTCCTAATTCATAAAATTATACAGATGAGTTCTGGAATTTCCATATCCGAGCGATAACTCAAAAAATACTAAACTGACTTCAATCAAACTTGACAAAAAACTTGTTTGGGCGAAAACCGAGGTCGAGTTCGTTAATCAGCCTTTATGCTCAAGTTTTTCCGGTGGAAAATCGGGGAAAACTTTTTGAAAGCGCTATATTTTTGTAAGTATCAGAGTAACTGGAATGAGACTTTACATGTGGCTAGAAATAGTGCAAATAAACCCATGTTGTGAATTTTAAGTAATTTACACAATATTTAGAGTTTTTTTCCAAATTAAAAATAAAATCCCACAGACACGCGTTGAAACGACTTAGTGGTTAAAGTACAATGCCTGACAGACAGAGTCGTTAACTGCCACGCGTAGATTAATTCATACAACAGGTATAAATCATACATCAACGGTAACCAAACTAAATATATAGCAGGCATAATACATAGTACCCTAACCAACAATCGTGAAATCTCGGCCGCAATTATAGAAAATGGTAGACGACATGAAATTACAAATTTGTCAATTGATTGTTATTTAACTGGGGGCCAATCAATTATTAAAAGACGCTATATTTCTGGCTTTATGAACGGCCTCAGATGCAGTTTTGGCCCAGCATAGATATATTATGCTGTAGTATAACATACTAGAAATGTAAACAAAATCAAGCCAAGTCTCTATAAAAATGACCCTAAAATAGTTTCTTTTATCTGTAAACTTAAATATAAGACGGAATATAAGACCGAAATAGTTGTGGAATGTGTTTCAATGGTAATTATACAAATTTTATGTAATTAATTAATTCTGTATACTTTGAATATAATATCCGGGACATGCAGCCGATCTAAAGTATCACGCAAATATAACCTTTGTTGACGTAAGCCTAGATAGCGGAGGGGGTATCGCGGTTACCTCCTAAGCAGAAGGTTACGCGATCGAATCCAGCTCGATAGTTAATGTTTTTTCAATGTTTTATTTTAACATTTTGAGAAACAATAGTGCACAAATTGCATACGTTTTGAACAAGATCTTATTTTTATTTCAAACGCCTAAATAAGTGTGTCACCTTTGAGTCTGAAATTATAATTTTGTTATTGTTGTAATTGTTATTGAAAAAAACCAGTTTGATTAGGTTGAATAAAACGAAATCATAGTGGCGATTAATAAGAAAAAATAACTGCTACTTTATACTTTACTTTCCCAAATATGAATTAGGTTTCCTTCTGGAAATCTTCTGTATAACTTTAATGAAATTTGTAATACAAGTATCTTTCAAAGAGACTTACACTATCTACAGATATAGCAAAATTTAGTTCTTTACCTTCATAGAAAATTGAGTTTTGGGCATTTTTCTCAAAAGGAGTTGGAACATGATATATATATATATATATATATATATATATATATATATATATATATATATATATATATATATATATTTTGATAATAGAGAGATATTGAAAGAATTCTTCAAATGTGGGCATACTAGGACTTATAAAATCGATCTTCAAGGTCTGTGTAAGTTTAAAGTACTAACTTTACTAATATGCCGTATAATAATAGTGTACAATTCTTATGAAAATTCGCTACTATAACGCACTTGCTGCGTCCCGTTTTTTTTTATTTTCTCGCTTAAGGGCACTAAATCTGTTACACTTGCTTCCGTCCAAGCTTTATCTCCTCCAAAAAGCAAACATGAAAACCATATAAGGCATTTTTCCTATTAGACCAACATATCCAACTGTTTTTTTTTCATAAATGTCTTTACTAAATTGTTTTTTATAAGTTTTTCCCCGACTAACACCGGCCATTTCAATCATAAGGTCGTCCCACCTGTCGCTTTTAGTTTAAATTTTTCCTCATACGCGTATTTGAAAAATTTCTTTTCGTTTATTGACTAATAAACCACATCCATGTCTTTTATGTACAATGAAAACACGCGCTGGCGAATTAAGACAAACTAATAGTCTGCCAAATCGCAATAGAATTACTCATACGACAGGCAAAGTATACCGATCTGGATATAATGCAGCCCATGCAAATAGTACTTATCTCAGAGTTATATTGTGCAGGGCCGCGAGAGGCGAGACGATGAGCGCGGCGGCCCAAGCAGTGCACAGACCGTCTTAAAGCGACCCAGCTAAGAAATGAGGATGACCCGGCGAGATTTTGTTGAACCTTCAACTGGTCGATTGGTTCGCTCTGAGCTTATTCTCACGTATAAACATAAAGTCATAGTAGGCTACGTTAGCGCGCTATGGATAGTATTTAAATACTACCATTAATGGATTATCGATAGAATCTATTTTACGTAATTTTACAATGTCTAAAATAATTTGTATGAAATGTAAATGATTTTTTTTGGCAGTTCTGCGGCTCTGCAGCACTTATGTACTAACTGTCGCTGGTTTATTTTAGTGTACGTAATTTAATGTAATCATAACAAGCGCATGAAAACCAACTCGGCTTGCCGACCTGTCGTGATCTGACCTCTGACTGACGGACGGAAGACCCACCCGCTCGCCACACCCCACCCCGTGCCCTTCCACAGTCAGCGCGCCTAACGTGCCAACGCTTATCATCATCTATTTCATTTGAAAGTGCATGATAGGGAGATAGACGGACAATCAGTTTCACTTACGTTCTTTCTGTTATTTTGTTAATCTATTTTCACAATTTTCTATAATTTGATTTTCATACAATCAGTATGTACTGTGAAGTTACATGGGTGTTTCCATCTTAAGACATATTTTAAAGTCGCGATCTCCCCATTCTTTTAAAGAAAATTCACTAAAAACGTGTAAACCATTACAAATTATTTTAAAGTATTTGGCAGAAATGTAAAGTACACTTTAGTAAAATAAATATTTGGTATTGTTGTATTGTAACTCATGTACCTATATTTTGCAGATTGAAGGCAAAATAGTTATATTTGTTCCTAAATATACTACATATAAATCAACTGTGGGTTATCGCTACAAGGGGGCCTCAGAGGCAAGTGCTCTTGGAGCAGTGGCCGTTCTTATCAGATCAATAACACCGTTTTCTATGTCGACACCTCATGCGGGGTGGCAGAAATACTCAGATGATGTTAAGGAGATACCAGCAGCTTCGATAACTGTTGAAGATGCCAAAATGCTACAAAGGATACAAGATAGGGGAGAAAAAATTATAGTTCGACTAAAAATGGAAGCCAAAAACATGCCCAATAAGGTTTCAATGAATGTTGTAGCGGAACTGATTGGAAGAGTGGTCCCTGAAAAAGCTGTCATAGTATCTGGACATATTGATAGTTGGGACGTAGGACAAGGAGCAATGGATGACGGAGGTGGTGCATTCATATCTTGGACTTCATTAGTCCTCTTGAAAAATCTTGGCTTAAGACCCAAGAGAACACTCAGGTAAGGCACCTTGTTTATCAATTTGTTATATACAATCTTATTTTGCACATTAGATACAGCCTGAATACAAAATAAAGTGAATGATATTTTTAAACGACTGTGAACATATAACGATCTTGTAATTAGTTTCTGGACGTAGGTACATTAAACCATTATTATTGGTAACGCGAAACCCACTTTTTCTGTTACTAATAAAAACCAATAACGTTATTTTGTCAAATTTGTAGATGTGTTTTATGGACAGCTGAAGAAGTAGGGTTGATTGGAGCTAGAGAATATGCTAACACCCATAAAAATGAGTCAAACAACATCATGATAGCTATGGAATCTGATGAAGGTACTTTTAAACCACTGGGTCTTAATGCTGCTGCTAATCCGTATGGTCGGTGCATATTAAAAGAAATTTTAAAGTAAGTAAATATATACTGGGAGTCCAGGTGGAAATTTACACGATACATATTTCATGAACCACAAAATAGTTTTTTTGAAATTTTTTACGAGTAGTAAAGAGAATTCCGGATATTTAAAAAATATCTTAACGGTTCTACCACTTTTGATTAAACCCAAGGTTGAGACCCCCTTTGTTAGTTTAAGTCGGATAACCACATTTTTGTCATTGAAATCGCTAGCCTATGAAATTTTAATGTGACCTCATGTAACATACCATATTAATCAGTTTTCCTGGTATTCATAATTATAGAAGAATATTGACAGATGCAGACCCCTAAAACAATCATACCCCAAATAACCTGTGATATATTAATTGTTTCGTGTTTTGAAGTTTATTAGCGAAGACACAAGTGTTCGGTGGAAAACCAGATAATCCCCAAAATTATAGAGACTGGACAAAAGTTGTCACAAGGTTAAATCCAAAAAATCAAATATCTTCAATTTTTCAAATGAAACCGATCGATTTTTTAAATTCTTTGGATTGTTCGACCAAAAACAGGACAAGTTTTTATTTTATTTCGTATTTTTATTTTATTTCGTATACTTAACTTAAATGTGATAATTTTAAGGTCATTTAGTCAAGATCTATTAAGTGATAGATCTTGGTTACTGGAGACTATTTAAATCGCTGTTTTGTGAGATTTCTGTACTTAACTCATTTCGATTAAGTTAGCCATGGTAATAAATGTCAGAACAAACTATGCCAGAATTGTCAAAATAGCTAATTAGTTTTATGCTTTATGGTATTTTTCCTGCCTATAATATTTTTAGGTTTTCAATTAATTATGACACGTTTGGATTATACCTATGAATATTATTTAAATTTATTATTTATTTATGGAGGACTCAATAAAGTTACAACGAGAACGTGGCATATTATTGTGTCAATGCAAGTCAACCAGATATTGTAGATTGTTTATGGAGTCGTATAGGCCTTTGGCCTCTTAGAGCTACGACCCCAATGGCTTTTCTGTGCATGATTTTTTTAAATAGTTGCCCCAAAAGTTCAGACTTTTTATGTTGGATACTATCTTTTTCGAAGCTATTTACCTGGGGTGTTAAGGTCACTCCTCCAAGGTATTTGAGCCTTCTACAGAACAGAGTTATGCAATCGCATAGCAAATGTTCTGTTGTTTCTGCTGCTTCAGAGTGCAGTATCTGCAGTTTTCTGTTTACCTTACCATCTTCATAGGGTTATACCTTACCAGGGAGTGCCATGTGAAAAGTCCAAGTCAACCAGAGATACCTATATTGAAGAGTGAGATTAATCAGGAATTCAAGCAAGGATTGCGGACCGTTTAAGCCAAAAAGAAGTAAGAATCTGGCCGGTTTTAAACAAAGAAGAAAATTTTGATACCTAATCATACTGGGTTTCTTCAGAACAAATCCTCAAGCATCATTAAGACACGCAGAATATGCAACAGTATTTACAGAAATCTAGAGTATTACTCATAATCTTAAATAAACATAATTTTAAAGCGTATGCCGTACCTACATTTGATTCATCACTTAGAACAGTTTGACACCAAAAATGATAAGGTATTGTGAGTTTATTTTAATTAAAAACCAAGAAAATGAAAAATAGTGCTGCAAATTGAATCATAACTTCCACATAAGTGCGATAATTTCTTCTCTTCAGAAAGACATTTTCATGGAATGAATTTAGGGCCTATGATTTGACCACAAAGAAAATATTTGTATTCCTGTACCCATAAACTTTTGAAACGTTATATTACTTGTGTCTTCTTGAAAAAAATTAAAATTTTCACTAAATCACCCCTCATGTATCCCCTACCCCCTTACCCAAAAACAGTTCGCGTTCCTTTGTCGGGTGCTAACTGGATAGCAAATTTGAAGATGATGTCTCAATTCGTTCGAAAGTTATTGCGCCTATTAACAGACAGACATGCATTCCAACAGACCGACAAACCGACCGACCGACAGACAAAAAAAAATCATTCTGGAATCAACTTTTCTATACTTTTGTTTTCAGACTTTTTACTCCGTTTTAGCAAAACAAAATTCTAAATTTTTGTCAACAATATTTCACGCCCACAGATTCAACCCCTAATTTAATTTCAGCACAGAATACCAGATGTTTGATGAAATTAAAAGTTTTCTAATAAATAAACCCTAAAACGTTATATAACTCGAGTTTTAACAAAAAAATGTAAATTTTCACCAAATCACTCCTTCACCCCAACCCTCTTAAGCGATGTTACCCAAAAACAATCCAAACCGTTCGTTTGTCGAGTGCTAACTGCATACCAAATTTGAAGACTCTATCTCAATTCGTTCTAAAGTTATCGTGGCTACAAACAGACAGAGATACAGACAGACAGACTGACAGATCGACAGACCGACAGATACCAAAAATTTTCTTTCCCAAATCATGTTTTCTATATGTTTTGATACTTTTTACGACGTTTAAGCGAAAAAAAAATTTGAAATCTTTGTCGCCGATGCGATACTTCCACACGTTGTGACGATGTGGAAGTAATTTATTACTAAGTTCATAGAAGACTGGACGAAGCAAGTGCGCTTTGGTAGCAACCTATCATAAAAATATTTGATATCACGGATTTTTTTTCATTAAATTGCGTACTAAATTTGGTTGCTATAACATTGTTATTTTTGTAGATACAAAAAATATCCGAAAGAAAACTCAACATTTTCACGGTCTGATTTCCCTGGCTAACGAACTTATCCAAGCCATTTACAAAAGAAAGGTACCTACCAAATTCCTTAAAAATCGGCACATTATTTTTTGAGTTATCGGTGTGACACACACAAATACATCCTACCGCAAGTCCCGGCAGGATTGAAATGATGATGGCTAGCGAGTAATGTAATTCAACGCTAGTCGTGGTATTAACCAGGGAAGTAGTCGTTTTCTTCCCACAGCTGTATTGTTGTCTGTGCGTGGGAGCTGTTGCGGAAGCTTATAACCGCCACAGAACCATAGATCGCTTAGCGCTATTCTTCACTGCATTAGATGGCAGTGCCGGTCTTAAGGCCGACTTGTTGGAGTGCAGGAATGACATAATGAAGAGTCCAAGTCCAAAGAGGGACGAAACCGGCCTGTGTCACTTACTTTTTTACTATATATATATATATATATATATATATATATATATATATATATATATATATATATATATATATATATATATATATATATATATATACATAAAAATTGAACCTGGGATATATGTTCTATGAGGGGTAGTTGGCGTTCATTTGAAGATATTTTTTTTTGAATTATAAAGTCGCGATCTGCTCATTAGTGAGTTTCTTTCTAGGAAAATTTACTAAAACGTTATACAATATGTATGCTGACAACTGATAAATGCATTGTTTTGTAAACATGAAAACATAATGTATTTGTCTTGTCACTCAAATAAAACATTTTAATCCACATTGTTCTTAATATTTCGAACAGGTCAAATAAATTATATACCTATCTAATACGGGTATTAGCCAAAGAAAATAATTCCATGATTTATTATACTTATACCAGCTTACCAAATTTTTTATTAAAAACACCATAAAACAAATATTACTTTTAAAATGTGATTTTATTAGTAAATTTTTGGAGATGAAATCTGCTAATAATAATAAAAACTCGGGACGCAGCAAGTGCGTTATGGTAGTGAATTTTTATTAAATGCTTCAAATTTAAATAACTCAATTTTCTATAAACCTAGAGAGTTTAATTTCAATACGTAGTAAGGTTTCTCCTAAGGCAAGATATCCACAAAATTTCATTAAAATAACTTTGTAATTTTCGGAGAAAAAAATTTTTTTCGAAAGAAACTTTAAAATTTGAATAACTCAATTTTCTCTAAACTTAGAAAGTTGAATTTTGGTACGTAGTAAGGTTGAGGCAACATATATAGTAAATTTCATTGAAACAGCTTTGTTACTTTCGGAGAAAAAAATTTTTTCGAAAGAAAACTCAAAATTTTTCCGGAAAACCCCGTCTGATTTTTCTGGATAACGAACTCATCCAAGCCATTAATAAAAGACAGGCACTTGCCAAGTTTCATCGAAATCGGTTAATTATTTTTTGAGTTATCATATATATATATATATATATATATATATATATATATATATATATATATATATATATATATATATATATATATATATATATATATATATATATATATATATATATATATATATAAACATATAAAAATTAAACATTAAACCTATTTACAAATGAACTTTAATAAGATATTATGCTGTGACAATACCTCTCTCAAGCACCCTAAAATATAATCAAAATGTGCACAGTTATATATGTTTTATTTCTTTTTCCCTTGTCTTAATATATAATATTTTATGACAATCGATTTAATTTACTTATTTGATTTCATAAATAGTCGGTTAATAGTGACTTGGAATGAAGTAGACACCACATCTTCAAACGTATTAAGAGAATATGAGTAAATCAACAGCAACTGGGAATGAATTCGGTCAGTTCCCCAGCCACGTGGTTAAAAAACACTGTTTGTATGAGTGGTTACAACTCTACCTCTAAATAAAAGGACTGTAACAGCGGCAGAAGCAGAAGTCAATGGAAGGTGTGTGTATTCGGAAAGAAACTATTGACTATTAATAACAACAATTGACTAAAAACGCTGCGAGTTGTCAGGAAAAAATAATTATACTACAGAGGTGATAAATAATAATAAATTACAATAGGGTTATATATAATCGTAAATGCTTCCAATGATTAACAATCAGTGAATTCAGTATTATTGACATTTCTCGGAAACTTACAAATGAATGTCATGAGTCAATAAGATAAGCATTGACTAACCAACAGCAACCACATACTTATGATTTAAACATAAATGTTTCAAAGTTGAATAGCTCAATTTTCTGTAACCCTAGAAAGCTGAATTTTGGCACCTAGTTAGGTATTTCCCAAAGCAATATGTAGACCAAATTTAACAAAATTTTCGGAAAAAAAATTTTTTTTTGAAAGAAAACTCAAAATTTTCCCGGAAAACCCCGTCCGATTTTCCTGGCCAACGAACTCATCCAAGTTTCATCTAAATCGGTTAATTATTTTTTGAGTTATCAGACGGATACATATATATATATATATATATATATATATATATATATATATATATATATATATATATATATATATATATATATATATATATATATATATATATATATAAATAAACATATAAAAATTCAAACTGACCCCGGATATGGGTTCTAGGGGTCCTAATTCGCGCTCATTTGAAAGAATTTTTGCAAAGTCTCACCATCGATACCTCTCTATTAGTGAATTTTTTTAATAAAAATTCACTAATAATCTTTACTAGCCCAACAGGTGATACCAATTGACAGAGCATTCTTAACAGATAGAAAAACCAGATACTATACTTAACAACCAGTGCGTTTCACTTTAAGTGGCGTGAATTCCGTATTTCAGAACGGGTCAGCCGATGTAAAAAAAATAAATAAAATAAACTACTTCAAAACCTCCACATCGTGGTATGCAATATTTTAAAATTCGCTTTTTCCATAGCCTACTACGCTAACAAATAAGACCCCAAAAATGACTAAGGCATATTAGGCATTTTTTTTACAAAAAAAAGCAAATATCCTTATCGATTTAGCACACCTGTAACCCACAAATCCTAAGTTTCAATATCGTAACTTACAGAGAGTGTTCACAACTTGAGCGCCTTTTTGGAGGGCCCTGTGTAAACGATACTGATTGCCTGGCAAATATTAGACTGCCAATGAATTAGGAGTCACCTAGTGTACCAAGTCACACAATATCATCCGCATATGTTATACAGAGTGCTCATAATAAATACGGAAACATACCCTTTTGGAATGTATTACCCAATTTGGACTTTGATCAGACCAGCATCTTAAATTTTGGGAGGACATTACTCCATTATTTCTGAAAGTAGCTAAGTGAAGATTGGAACCTGCGATGAGCGCTGAGAAGTACACTTGGGTAAGCCAAATCACCACAACACAACTTTTTAAAGACCTGACGATCATTTCACTAACAAAGGTCGCGTCATCAGAGGATGAAAAATTATATTTTTCATCTTACTTATCAGTGCTCATCGCAGGTTGCAATCTTCACGTAGCTACTTTCAGAAATAATGGTGTGCTGTCTTCCCAAAACTTAAGATGCTGGTCCGATCAAAGTCGGGTAATACATTGCAAAAGGGTATGTTTCCGTATTTATTATGAACACTCTGTATAAGTGATGAGGATGATATTGCGTGAATTGATACACTAGGTGACTCTTAATCCATTGGCATTCTAATATTTGCAAGGCACTCAGTATCGTTTACACAGGGCACTCCAAAAACTCGATTTTTTCGGTTTTTGCACTCAAGTTGTGAACACTCTGTATAAGTTAGAATTTTGAAACTTGGGATTTGTGGCTTACAGATGTGCGTAAATCGATGGAGATATTTGTTTTTTCGTAACAAAATGCCTAATATGCTTTAGTCATTTTTGGGCTCTTGTTTGTTATTGTAGTAGGCTATGGAAAAGCGAATTTTAAAATATTGCATACCACGATGTGGAGGTCTTGAAGTACTTTATTTTAATTCCTTTTTTTTTTTGAAAATCGGCCGACCCGTTATGAAATAATGAATTGTCGCCACTTAAAGTGAAAGGCACTGGTTGTGATCTTGTCAACTGTAAGAGATAGGAAGATGGTTAAAATGGGGCAAAGTTGCGCGATTCTATCGTGATATATATATATATATATATATATATATATATATATATATATATATATATATATATATATATATATATATAAAGCCCAGTAAGCAGACCTCCCAAAGGAAGCCGCAAATTTCCTATGCGGCTGCCACGGCACCTTCCTGCCCTGCCCAACACACAACAACCCCGAAACCGGCCACTTCCAAGCCGAAGCCAGCTCCCCCTGCAAAAGCAGCTTCCACTGCAAATACAGCTCCCGCCATAGGTCTGTCCAGTGCACTCTCCCTTATCACCTTGATCAATTTCACACAGCTGAAATTGGTCGCGGGGAAAGTCCTGAACATTCTCCAAAGCTCCCCTGATCTGCTGACGCCGGATTACTTCCACCATCCCCCTAATCTCCGAAATCGTGTCAATCTTTGCACAATTCCTGCAGGTTGCATCCTGGAATGCAAACGGACTAGCCTGCAAAAGAAATGAGCTCCAAGAATTCGCCCAACACTTAAAACTGGACGTTATTATAGTCCAGGAAACCAAAATGCGTCTTTCAACCAATACTAAACTCCCCAACTATACATTGTACCGCAATGACTGTTCCAAGTGATTTTTTAAACAAATGTATTTGGCTATTAAAGAAACTAGGTCTTGAAATTTTTCTCTATTTGCAGATGTAGTAGTTTCGTCATGACCCCTGAAGCCCAATTCATGCTGCGACCAAGAAAACACACAGCATCAATAAGTCTTTTTAATATGTTTCTGTTTTTATCCACCAGTTCCTTGTGTTGCCGATGAATTTCAATCTGCTTGTCAACGGCGTATTCAATTCGCGTTTTTCCAAAGACAGTTAATTCTAAAATGGTCTGTAAATGCGCTTTAGACATAACATGTCTTTGTACTAGTTTATGTAGATTATTCAAGTCGGAAAACCCACTTTTATTCCACAACCCCTTTTCAGTCACAAATAGACTACAAGACCAACAAAACAGTTTATTCCTGTTTTCACAACTTCCAGACGTGGCGGCACGGCAGTGTATGTCAAAACAAATATTGACCACCACCCTCTCAGTACGCCAGCCCTGTTAAATATCGCGGCTACACAAATTGTAGTTAACACTTCCTCTGCAGGCCCAATAAAGCTAATTTCTGCCTATAATCCTCCACAAAAGGGAATTTTAGACGCCTACCTAGACCTCTTATTCGATACCAACCAATCCATAATAATTGCTGGCGATTTAAATTCCAAACACCCGAATTGGCATTCTCGTAATGCCAGTACAAATGGGAGAGTCCTCCAATCCTATATCGACAATCATGCAAATTGCATGGTTGACGCTGCTCAATGACCTACACATTTCGGCATTGTGGGTCGCCCCGACGTGTTTGACATAGTAATCATGTCAAACACCACCCTTCTCCCTGAAATAACAACTATAAACGACCTCTCGTCGGACCATAACCCAGTCATATTGCAGCTCGAATATAACGAATCCGACCTCACAAGGAAAAGGTACTGTGGCCAGTTTTCACAGATCATCTTAAAACATCCTTGGCAATATTCCGGTTATCCGCAGCATCCCCGAACTCGAGGGTGCAGTGGATAATCTACAGTCGAAATACCAATGTTCTATCGAACATGCATCAAGGACGTACCCCGCCCCAAGCAAGCTGCCGCCATTTCTGTCCAGTATCAGAGAAATGATACTCGAAAAGAACCGCTATTAGCTATTTTCCAAGATGTTTTCAAAAAGTTCAATTAACGATTCACGGTGTTCAAATATAGTTAACACAACCCTGCCGTTGTAGTTCCATCGGGTTGCAGCTACTTTGGGTGAACGTTTCTTAACAATTGGGTCTAAGGCTTGTGTGCGCTTCGTAGATTTGGAAAAAAAGCAGCCATTTAACACTTTACATTCTTTAATATGATTTATAGATGGGGATAAAATTAAATTTAATTTATGAGCACAAGTGTACAAATAGAGCAATGGAGAACGTTTCCCGCACTTTAGCTTGGAGACCTCCTAAACGCCCGACCATAACAGCAGCCCCATCATAGATTTGGGCAATTAATTTATTATCAGCCTCCTCAATATCTTTCATAATATTAAGCACAATTTTATATAGAGCGTTTGCGGTACGATCTTCTGTCACATTTTTAAAGCCTAAAATCTTTCTTGTACACTCCCATCCATTTTTACGTAGCGTATTACTACAGCTAGTTGACTTAAATTAGTTACATCGATTGTTTCATCTAGAACAATAGCAATGAAACGAGTCTGTTTACTTTCAGATTTAATTCTGTTTAAAATAATAGTGGCAGCAGCCGAAATTAAATCATTCTGAATGCGATTTTATGTCCCGCGAAAAACGTTAGACTGTTCCAAGTGATTTTTTAAACAAATGTATTTGGCTATTAAAGAAACTAGGTCTTGAAAGTTTTCTCTATTTGCAGATGTAGTTGTTTCGTCATGACCCCTGAAGCCCAATTCATGCTGCGACCAAGAAAACACACAGCATCAATAAGTCTTTTTAATATGTTTCTGTTTTTATCAACCAGTTCATTGTGTTGCCGATGAATTTCAATCTGCTTGTCAACGGCGTATTCAATTCGCGTTTTTCCAAAGACACTTAATTCTAAAATGGTCTGTAAATGCGCTTTAGACATAACATGTCTTTGTACTAGTTTATGTAGATTATTCAAGTCGGAAAACCCACTTTTATTCCACAACCTCTTTTCAGTCACAAATAGACTACAAGACCAACAAAACAGTTTATTCCTGTTTTCACAACCCGTTAACCATTCATATTGTTTATGAGTTTTTTTCGCGTTGAAATGTCGAATAGGTACATGTTTTAATTATTGTATTTAAGTTTTTATAGTAGGTTTCGGCCTACCTATATTAATAATAGCAAGTTTTTCAGCAAACAGTAAAGCTGAAAATCCTTTAGTTATCAAAAAACATACAATACAATCACAGTTATTGTTACCACTTGTTTGTAAAGTTTGTAAATCCCCACCCCCACCCCCACCGTTACCGCTGTTAAAAGCTGATCTACTTGCAGCCATATTAATAATCATAAAATGCCAATGTATTTGTATTTAACTTACTCGACTGATTATATATACGAAATAATCAGGCACATTCGCTTTGAACGCGCACCCGGTCTTCGTAGTACAACACGTTCTAAAAACATGTGTACATCGCGCCGAGCCGAGGTTTCTTTTATAAAGTTGCCTACTGACTACGTGTATTTAACTGAAGGCATTGCATGCATCCACTCGTAGTATAAGATCAGGTTCATGCTGTCCGCAATCGGTCGCATTCACCTTGCTAGGAGCGTATATACAAATACAGTATGCTACATAATAAATAATTATGTGTGAGCTTGCGAAATAAAAATTTTAATAATTAAATTAGTTTCAGAATTTGAAATTTTATATTTAAAATACAAAGAGGATTTTAAATAACGCGGTTTAGGTATGTAGTCGTTATTTTAAGGGAAGCAATGCTTCCCTTGCTTCCATGGACCGCACGACACTACCAAATAATTAAAAAATAGGAAAGCTCCGTGATACGATGGAATCTCCAACGTAGCCCTGAAAAATCTCCTC
Source organism: Tillus elongatus (assembly GCA_964006375.1). Taxonomy (NCBI): domain Eukaryota; kingdom Metazoa; phylum Arthropoda; class Insecta; order Coleoptera; family Cleridae; genus Tillus; species Tillus elongatus. The sequence goes on along the minus strand of OZ023262.1, from coordinate 182,619,641 downwards.
CGCAAAGCTGTGGTATTCCTAGTTACGATTATGAATGCCATGCTGCGATTTAGACATTTTCCTTCCATGTGGAAACTTGCCGATATTATCAACATCCCGAAACTTAGCAAAGATTTGCTGTTCCCTCTGAACTGCAAGGCTATTAGCCTACTACCAGTCATCGGCAAAATTGCCGAAAAATTGACTAGCTTCATTCATCTCTGAAAATCATATCCTCCCAGACGAGCAATTCGGTTTCAGACACCAGAACTCCACAACAGACCAAGTCCTTCGTGTGGTGGAAAACATCACCGAATAATTAAATAAAAACAAGTCAACGGGTGCAATATTTCTCGATATTGCTCAAGCCTTCAATAGGGTTTGGCATGCGGGCGTCCTAAACAAACTTCTATCATTCAATTATCCTCTCCCTCTGATTCTGCTAATCAGGTCATACCTGCAACAGAGAAAGTACCAAGTCAAACATCTGGGAGCCAGATCTAGAACGTACTCAGCCACGGCTGGTCTTCCTCAGGGTTCTGCTATATCCCCTCTGCTGTACAATATATTTGTCGCAGACATTCCGACAGCGCCCCTAAACGTGACATACGCACTATACGCATACGACACTACCATTCTCAGCAGATTCACTCAGCTGAGGATAATAACCGAACGACTTCAGACCGCCGTGGATGAGCTGTAACGCTGGTATAGGAAATCTTGTCTAGTCATAAACCCCCATAAATGTTCAGCAGTCCTATTTTCCAAGAGGAGACACACCCTTCACGAACACCTATCATTAGAAAACCGTCTAATTCCTTGGCAAGATTCCGCCAAATACCTTGGGGTTTTGCTCGACAAACGTTTAACATGGCGCCCCCATGTCCAACACGCCCGACAAAAAGCCTCGATGTTCATCTCGAAGTTGTTCCCACTTCTTAATATAAATTCCAAAGTGTCCATGAACAATAAATTGCTCATGTACAAAGTCATAATCCGGCCAGCCATGACCTATGCATCCCCTGCATGGGCCACCGCGGCCACAACACACATCAAGACCCTTCAAATCATCCAGAATAAAATTCTGAGAATGGTTACCGGAGCGCCATGGTTTGTCAGAAACAGTGAGATTCACTCTGATCTGGAAATGCCTTCGATACTTGAGTTTATAACTCAACAATCCACAACTCAGTTCGCAAAAGCCGCTTCTCACCCAAATGCTCTTCTCCGTAGTGCCACCGCCTACGATGAGCAACTTCCACATAAACATAAGCGTCCAAAGCTTATACTTACCCGCTAACACCCCGCGGCAAAAACAGAATGGAAACATTCAAACTCAAACGTCATTGTTTGAAAACTTTCCGACGGAGGTATGGACTAAGGTCCGGTACTCCATGGGAGGGAGTTTTAGTGAGTATGAGTCTCACAGTTCCTTGATATCACACGCACTGCGGTGTTGTGAATGAGGTATGCATGTAGCGTTTCTCCCTCCTGTATCCAACACAATATATATATATATATATATATATATATATATATATATATATATATATATATATATATATATATATATATATATATATATATATATATATATATATATATATATATATATATATATATATATATATATATATATATATATATATATATATATATATATATATATATATATATATATATATATATATATATATATATATATATATATATATATATATATATATATATATATATATATATATATATATATATATAACTCAAAAAACAATGGGCCGATTTTGATGATATTTGGCGATTACATTCCTTTTGCAAGTGGCTTGCTGAGTTTATTAACCAGGAAAATCGGACTACTTTTTCCTGAAAAATTTTGGATTCTCTTTCGGAAAATTTTTGTATCTCCGAAAATAACACACACGTAGGCAGGTTTATATTAGCTGAATTGAACTATATGCTAAAATCTAGATCCTCAAGTTAAAAGAAAGAAGTTATAAGCATTTAAAAAAATTGTGGTTCGACTGGAGATCACAGGAGGGAACAATACAAAAATATTTCTGTGTTAAACAAAATGTTTTAAATATTACAAACAAATATGATTGTTCCTAGCGCATATATAATTTTCGTAAAAAATGCGTAATTCATCTCTGAAAATTTGATACCGTAAACTCCTCGCTGCGTCCAGATTTTTGTTATAAAATCTTACTGTCATTGTGTTTGTTGCCTAAGATATCAACATAAGCTGTTTGCAGTTAGTTTCAGAGAACGGAGATGATCCTTCATGGATTCGAAGCTCTTAAAACATTTTCTTTGACATTTAAATAAATAGGACAAACAATTATTAAATAATCAAGTTTTAACTATTTAAAATAATTCTGCTAATGTTATTGCCCACTAAACACAAAACTCATTTTGTATAAAGATACACAAATATGTCAATAATGTTATAATTAACATTTGTTTGACTGGTACCTGTTATAAATAATAATAGCTTTCATAACTAATAATGTAAAATATGTGAAACGCTAGAGCAAAGTCAACTTAGGTATATATTAAGTATGCCAGGCAAATTGTAGAACCAATCTTATAATATTAAGATACATTGTCGTACTCATTAAGTTACTGTTATTACTGTGTTATTGGTATTTTTCAGCCTATATGAAATAACAACGAAAATAAAACATTATTGCCTAAAATAACAGTTTTTTGAATTATATCTTGTATTTTCTTATGTTTTGTAGGCTTTTACAACCACTTAATGCTACAAATCTTAAATCAGTTTCTTCAGCTGGATCAGACATACAAATGCTTCATAAACTGGGCATTCCAACAGTCAGCTTACTAAATGATAATGATAAATATTTTTGGTTTCACCATACAGCCGGTGATACTATGGATGTAGAAAATCAGGAAGATCTTGATAAAAATACTGCATTATGGGCCATTGTTTCATATGTTCTGGCTGATTTAAGCATAGATTTTCCCAGAGAGGGTCGAAAATAGGAACAGTATTTCTTCACAGTGGACATATGATACCTATATTATTTTGAGCTGTTAATTTATGTTTTATAATTTATGTTATGTTAAAAACTATTTTTTCAATAAATTCTGTTTAATAGAGTGGCCATTTATTGAGTGATGTAGATGGTAAGACTGGATGCATTTTCGCAACAATTAGAACCGTAGACCGGTTTCGCTCTCATTAGAGCTCTTCAGTACGGCATACTAATTGTAGCAAAAATGCACCAAAAGTAATACGGCTATCGTATAGCCAGTCTTAAAATACTCAGTAAGTGGTGGACGTGCCGCCACCTAGTTGCGGAACCAAGTAGTATGCTGTCATGCCAGCTCCAAATAACACAAAGTGTTAAAAAAATAGAGACTGGATACAGCTAACTAACAATTGTTGAAGAGCTCTAATGAGAGCGAAACCGGTCTACGGTTCTAATTGTTGCGAAAATGCATATAGTCTTACATACTTTGTCCCTATATTGGGGTAGAAATGGGCCAGGGCTGACAATTTTCTAAATTGTTAGTTAGCTGTATTCAGTCTCTATTTGTTTAACATTTTGTGTTATTTGGAGCTGGCGTGACAGCATACTACTTGGTTCCGCAACTAGGTGGCGACACGTCCACCACTTACTGAGTATGATGTAGATGGTGTTATAAATACGTCACAAAATTTGAGGAGCGGGGGATTCTCTACCAAAATATGCAAAATGTTCTAACGAACATTAGGGCCGTTCGTATATGAGAAAAAAATAGTGCTGACAATTGAATCATAACTTCCACATAGCTGTGATAATTTATTCTCTCAGAAAGACATTCTCATGGAATGAATTTAGGGCCCATGACTTGACCACAAAGAAAATATTTATATTCCTGCACCCATAAACCTTTGAAACGTTATTTTACTTGAGTTTTACTGAAAAAATATCAATTTTCACCAAATCACGCCTTATTTATCCATTACTCCCTGAAGCGATCTTACCAAAAAACAATTCAAAGCTTCCTTTGTCGGGTGTTAACGGGATATCAAATTTTAAGAGGATATGCCAATTGGTTCGAAAGTTATTGCGCCAATTAACAGACAGACGTACATGCCGACAGACCGACCGACCGACAGTCCGACAGAAAAAAACGTTTTCGTTCCAGAATCAAGTTTTATATATAGATTTTGAGACTTTTTGCGCCGTTTCAGCAAAAAAAAATTTTTGCCAACAATATTCCACCCACACACATTCAACCTTTAATTTAATTTCTGTCGGTCTGTATGCCTGTCTGTTTGTAGCCACGATAACTTTAGAACGAATTTCCCTTCTAAGCAAAAATGATGATGGCTGCTCCTTGCAAAAAAGATTCCGGAGGTAAAATACCCCTCCTTTCGGATCTCCAGGGGGCCTCAGCATCAAGATTTAACATATCCTTCTCGAATATATATGTGGACTAAATTCTAACCTGAACTCCGTCCACCATTTCCTCCGGGCTAATAGGCCCCAACTCCGCTTCCCCACCGAAACTCAAATCAGTGCCAAAACAGCAACTAATCACCTTAATTTCCCGGGGTATGAGCTCCTTACTTCCTTTAGATTGCATGGAGGCGTGTGCGCTTACGTCCGTAGCAATCTACTCTGCACCAGACTCCCCAATTTAGAAGCTGGATAAAAATACATACTATGAATAAAACTCTCTTTCAGGGCTGCATCTAAATTCATCTGTTGCATTTACCGGTCACCTTCTGACAACAACTTTGTCTAGCTCTTTGACTACCTTTCTGAAAAAACCGACCATCTAATTTCTGAATATCCTTCTTCCGAGGTCACTGTTCTTAGTGACTTCAATGTCCATAATAAGGAATGGCTAGGATCTTCAAAAACCGATCCACAAGGAAGAGCAGCGGAGGCATTTGCAGTCAGCAATTCTTTAGCCAATATGGTTCAGCAACCTACCTACTTTCCTCGCATCCCATCACACAGCTCAAATCCCTTGGATCTCCTTCTTACTACAAATTTCGACTGCTATAAGATATCAGTCACCGCCACCCTTGGTCGCTTAGGACACGGCATTGTCACTGCTTCCTGCGCAATGCAACCCGTGGTCACACAGTCATCACACCCACGTATCGTTTAGCACTACAACTCCGCGAACTGGGACGAAATGCGGGATTACTTTTTCTTATTTCCATGGGCGTCTGTCTGCTTCTCTCATCCTGACCCCTCTGATATCTCACAAAACGTCACCGAAATTATCCAAGCTGGCATGGAATTATTTATTCCACGTACACAGAAAACCTCTGCAGCCACTCAAAAGCCCTGGTTCTATAAATCATGTGACAAGGCCAGGCTTGAAAAGGTAAAAGCTCACAAAACGCTTCTACACAATCTCAGTCAAGAAAACCGTCAAGCATTTAACGACGCAAGAAACCGCTATGTCCGCATTCTTTCTGAGGCAAAAAACTCGTTTAATAACCCCATCAAAAACAAAGTACTCTTAAGCTCTAGCGGCAGCAAACCCTTCTGGACTCTTGCTAAATCTATTGGGAATAATTTCTGCAAGAGCACGTTTCCACCTCTTGTTTTAGGGGATGAAATTGTTTCTACCGCCCTGGGTAAGGGTGAACTTTTTGCCTCGTTGTTCGCCAGCAATTCTACTCTCAACCCACCTTCAAATGTTAAACAACCAACAGTTCCCAATGTCGCGCATAAAATGACGGATATCATTTTCAAAACTAAGAAGGTACGAAAGATGCTCTCTTCTCTTAATACCAGGAAAGCCTCTGGCCTTGACGAGATCCCAGCAATTGTTCTCAAAAAATGCGCACCAGAACTTGCTCCTGTCCTGACTCGTCTGTTTCAGACATCTTACAATAGAGGCATATTCCCTAGTAACTGGAAAACTGCTCGAGTAAAACCCGTCCCCAAGAAAGTATCCAAAGCGCTTCCTAGCAACTACAGGCCTATTTCTCTCCTTTCAATTGTCTCTAAAGTGATGGAAAAGTATATAAACACCGAAAATTTCTTGAAAAACACTGTCTAATCTACGACAGGCAGTATAGATTCCGTCAGCGCAGATCAACTGCCGACCTCCTTTCCTTTGTCACCCATTCTTAAACAAGTCTATGGAACTACACGGTGAATCCGAGATTGTCGCTCTAGATATATCCAAAGCATTCGACCAGGTCTGGCACGCAGCACTGCTTAATAAACTTCCGACCTATGGCCTATCACCAAAACTCTGTACCTGGACAGAAAATTTCCTCTCCAACCGGAGCATTTCTGTTGTCGTGGATGGCCATTCCTCTTTAGCCCCTAATTTGTTTCTTCTCCACATCAATGACCTCCTATCCTGCACATCCAACCCAGTTCACAATTACGCGGACGACAGCACTCTCCACTCAAACATACAATATTCTAAGCCTCTTTAACCCAATTAGATGAGGATCTCAGACTCATTGAGGGATCTGTCTCCGTGGATCTCCAAAAATTATTAGACTGCTTTCTTTCTCATAAAAGATACACCAGCCCTAGACCCATCACAGTGAACAACCAAGTTATTTAAAGTAATGAGTCCTTTTCACTTGTTGGCATTTCTGTGGATCGAAATCTCAATTGGCACCAATATGTCACATCAATTGCAGAAGCGGCCGCTAAGAAATTAGGTTTCCTCTACCGGGCTCGCAAATACTTTTCACCAGCTAATCTCTATAACTCCTATACTTCACAAATAAGACCAAACCTCGAATACTGCTCCTACATCTGGGGTGCTACTGCCGCTTCTACACTCGCTATCCTGGACTCCATTCAGAAGAGAGCTATACGTCTCATCGGTGACCGTACCCTTACCCAAAGACTGCCATCCCTTGCCCACCGACGGGCCGTTGGTGACCTCTCTCTCTCTCTTTTATAGATATCTGCACGGGCACTGCTCAGAGGAGCTTTCTTCCATAGTTCCGTCACCTGCAGCCCCCAACCGATCTACCAGGGGAACAGAGCGAATGCACTCTTTTACTGTCCAGGTCACCAGACATAGAACATCTTGTTATGCCCGCTGCTTTGTCCGGAGGACTTCCAAGTTGTGGAATTCCTTGCCCGCACATGTTTTTCCTTCTCCCCCGAACCTCCAAACCTTCAAGTCCAGAATTAACAAGTTGCCTCTTTCCTCCTTGTCAAAACCCACGGTACGATAGTATTTAGGCTGTAAGCCCTCGTGGTGTGTTGTTGAAATAAAAAAAAAAAGAGATATTGTCGTCAAATTTGGTATACAGTTAGCACTCGACAAACGAACGGTTCGGATTGTTTTGGGTAAAATCGCTTATGGGGGTAGCGGTGATGGAGTGATTTGGTGAAAAATTACATTTTTTCGTTAAAACTCGAGTAATATAACGTTTTAGGGTTTATTTATTAGAAAACTTTTAATTTCATCAAACATCTGGTATTCTGTGCTGAAATTAAATTAGGGTTTGAATGTGTGGGGGTGGAATATTGTTGACAAAAGTTTTGAATTTTGTTTTGCTAAAGCGGCATAAAAAGTCTCAAAACATATAGAAAACTTGAAAAAATTTGGTCTGTCGGTCAGTCGGTTGTTGGTCTCTCGCCATGTACGTCTGCCTGTTAATATACGCAATAACTTTAGAAAGAATTGAGATATCATCTTCAAATTTGGTAGCCACTTAGCACTCGACAACGGAACGAATTGTTTTTGGGTAACATCGCTTCAGCGGGTAGGGGATAAATGAGAGGTGATTTGGTGAACATTGACATTTTTTCGTTAAAACTCGAGGAATATAACGTTTCAGAAGTTTATGGGTACAGGAATAAGAATCAATTTGCAAATCAAAATTCACATTATGTTAAAACAAGTGAAAATACTAATTATTATAAACCTACATCGATGAATGTTTCTACTAGAAATAGTCACCAAAATACAAATCCTATGCATAATCAGCCAAAGTATACGGTTCAAGAACTTCATAATATTGAAGAACCTGAAACCTCAAGCATTTCAATATAATTTCATGAAGAGCGTGATTTTTTAGACAGCAGTGCCCCAGCAGAACCACATTTTGAAATGATGAACCTAACCGATAGCTAATAAGCTACCATATGTCATTCTTCCTAAAAATAATTTGAAAGTACTCCTAGATTTGATACTAAGTGATTTGATATTGACGATGTTTGTTGTTTCCATGGCAATCTACCTGTTAAAATCTGATGAAAAATTTACAAAAAAACTCAAAATTCGAATTTTGACTTGAAACTGGGCACCTGCAGTTAAAATTGAATTATGAATAAGTTTTTAAATTACCTTTTTTTATATCTCTAATGCATCGCGAAATATAGACAACCGGTCCTATTATTCCTGAAATCATAGTAGGTTGGGTTGACATCTGACATTTGAAGTGGGTAGGCTATTCAAACAGCCTAATGACGTTTTACATCTGTACAAAAAATTAAATCGCTATCTCTACAAATAAAGAAAATACAGGCGTGTCTTCATGTTAAGTGTGTCACACTGTATGTATGTATCCGAGAGACAACTCAAAAAATACTAAACTGACTTGAACGAAACTTGGCACATATCTTTATTTTATTAAGATCGCGGACGAGTTCAGTAGCCAGCTCGATCGGCTTTTTTTTTTCTAAAAAAAAATTATTTTTCAGAAAAAATATTTGATCTTAAAAAATAAAAAGTCTGGACGCAGCAAGTGCATTATGGTAGTGAATTTTCATTAAAATGTTTTTAATAGCAAATATGTGTGTTTTTTAAGAAAGCAGGCATCAGATTTGGTTACCAGTATAACCTATATAGTAGAAACATGTTTCATCAAAATAACTTTATTGTTTGAAAAAGAACACAAATTTTCCGGAAATAAAATTAGCTAAGCTTATTGCCAAAGCATCAAAGAAATGGTCCATTTGAAATGAATTTCCTGGAAATATTTTAGTAAAATGAAGGACAATGACGGTTGAAGATAAGACTTCAGGCTTTGTAAAACATTCTTCTTGAGACATTTTCTTTCCATAGCTCGTATTAGTTCTTTGCCTAAATGTTGCCAATTTTGACGTTTTAGATCGCGACTTTGACGTTTTGAGGTACACCCCAATTGATTTTTCTTTAAATGCCTATAACTTTTTTGTTTTTTAATCTAGCGAGTTAAGTTTTATTAGGCAATTTACTTATAATGATATAAACAAGTGAACTAAATCTGGTTGCCCTTACTTTGTTATTTCCGGAGATATAATTTGTTCTTGAAAGAAAACAAAAAAAAATTCCGGGAAAACCTGGGCCGATTTTGCTGGTTAACGAACTTATCCAAGCCACTTGCAAAAGGAAGGTATTCACTACATATAATCAAAATGGGTCCATTATTTTTTGAGTTATCGGTGTGACACACATACACACACACAAATATATATATATATATATATATATATATATATATATATATATATATATATATATATATATATATATATATATATATATATATATATATATATATATATATATATATATATATATATATATATATATTAAAACTGACCCCGGATATGTGTTCTAGGGGGTCTAATTAGCGCTCATTTGAAGAAATTTTTTCAAAATTCAAAATTCGGAATCTGCTTATTAGTCAATTTATTTTAAAGAAAATTTACTAAAAAGATATTGAATAAAAATAAAAATGGCAAATTTTATATTTTTCTAATATCTAGCGACCTATGATTTGTTTTTGAAATGTGAAAGTGTCCTCAAAAATGAGCAACTAATTTAACCAACTTCGTATCTCTTACCGTTTCCGAGATCGCCATGTAGTTCACTTTGAATGGGACAACATATGCATATATATATATATATATATATATATATATATATATATATATATATATATATATATATATATATATATATATATATATATATATACAGGGTCATTGATGGTCGATGGTAGGTTAGACGTTTATGGAAAACGGGACATAGGATTAATCTGAAAATTTGGATACTACCATAAATAGGCACGACCTGTCTTTCTAAAATATTTTCAATTTGGCGGTGTTGCCGCTTCTACTCAAAAGTAGTAACAACTTTCTTATTTTTAATAGGAAACCTATATATTATTTTGTTTCTAGAATTAAAATTTATTTATGATCATTTTTTCTTAATAGCTTCCTATACCCATCTACACCGGTTTTCGAGATAATACTTATTAAATTTTTTTTCCTCATAAAAATGGTACCACTAAAATTTTAATTTAGCTGTTATTTGAAACCATAAAAGGCTGAAATTTTGGGCACAGTTTGCAAAAGTCTGACACACAAAAAAGCCAAAACTTTATTTTTTCAAATAGGACACCCTGTATATTAGTTGAAATTCTGAAAGGCAATTAAATTTCATCCAAATTGATGTAGCATAGTGGTATACCTAACTCATCAACTTTTCGAAATAATCGCAATAATTATTAAGAAACACATTATCTTCACATAATTTGAATTGGTTGGTGATGGAACGCCAAGTGATTTGACAATTGCTTAATTGTTTACTGTGTTCGACAGACGCCGGGGTTTTAAGATTAATTTGCTATTCTCCACTTAATATTTATTTGAAAACAGTTAAGATGGTGCGAAATAATTACTCAAATGAAGTTTTGATGACACTATTTATTCTTCATGGACCATGTGACAAAATTGCAGCACGAACATGTAGAAAATTCAATAAAATGTATCCTGAATTGCAACCAATGAACGAAAGATAGTTTATGCGAATACAAGATAATTTTATCAATTATGATTCAAAACTTGGGGCAACTCGAAGTTTGCCAAGGCCTGTAACGTCGAATGAAGAAAATATATAGAACGTTTTAGCCTATTTCCACGCATATCCACAAACTTCCATCCAAAGTCCAGCATATGATTTAGGCGTAACTTATTATGCGGTCCAAAAGATTCTGGCTAATCATAACATGCATCCTTTTAAATTTATAACAATTCAACACCTGAAACCAGATGATTATCAACGTCGCATTCAACATTGTGAGACACTCCTAATTGAAGAGGATCCTAACTTTTTGAGAAAAATAATATGCACAGACGAAGCCAAGTTTTCGAGAGAAGGCATTATCAATAGAAGGAATCTACATTTTTTGGCCGATCAAAATCCACGCATGGTCAAGCAGAGGGGCTTTCACGAAAAATTTAGTTTTAATGTTTTTTTGCCTCTTAAAAGACAACCAAATAATATTTTTCATTTACAGTGAGCCATTAAATAGCAATCAATACCTCCACATTTTAAGGACAGTAGTATCAAATTTTTTGGAAAAATTTAACATTAGAAGATTTCCGTACTTCTTGGTTCCAGTTGGATGGAGTACCCGCACATTGCACGCAAGAGGTAACACATGAGCTGTTTCAGATATTTAATGACCACTGGTTTAGGCGTTTGGGCCCATGATATTGACCTGCAAGGTCCGTCGACCTTACAGCCCTCGATTTATACCTTTGGGGTACTTTAAAACAAAAGGTATACCAGACACCGGTGAACACTAAAGAGGAGCTACGTCAACGTGTGACCAATTGCGTCGACCAACTAGATGCTAATGAAATACATAAAGCGAAAACTGATGGTGTACATCGCCGGATTTTGAAGTGGGGGATATTTTGAGAATTTGTTGTAAAATGTTTAGAATCTGTTAATAATAAATAATAATTGAAAAAATTATCTTGTATTCGCATAACCTTTCTTTCGCGCATTGGTTGCAATTCATGATACATTTCATTGAATTTCTTACAAGTTCTTGCTACAATTTTGTCACATTGTCCATGAAGAATAAATAGTGTTATCAAAATTTCATTTTAGTTATTATTTCGCTCCATCTTACCTTGTTTTCAAATAAATATTAAGTGGAAAATCGCAAATGAATCTTAAAACTTCGGCGTCTTTCAAACACAGTAAACAATTGAGCAATTGTCAAATCAGATGGCGTTGCATGACCAACTAATACAAATTATGTAAAGATAATGTGTTTTTCATTAATTATTGCGATTATTTCGAAAACTTGACGAGCCAGGTATACCACTATGGTACATCAACTTGGAGGAAATTTAATTGCCTTTCAGAATTTTAAATAATGTACAGGTGTCCTATTTGAAAAAAATAAAGTTTTGGCCTTTTTGTGTGTCACGTTAAAATCATCAATTTTAAACCGACTATAACATGAAATGAATTTATTTAGGTAACTATTAAATACCAGGCTTTCCAAACTGTGGGCAAAATTTCAGCCTTTTATGGGTTCAAATAGCAGGTAAATTAAAATTTTAGTGGGGCTATTTTTCTGAGAAAAAAAATTAAATAAGTATTTTCTCGAAAACCGATGTAGATAGGTATAAGAAAGTACAATTCTAAAAGCAAAATAATATACAGGTGTCCCGTTAAAAATAAGAAAGTTGTTACTACTTTTAAGTAGAAGCGACAGCACCGCCACAATAAAAATATTTTAGAAAGACAGGTCGTGCCTATTTATGGCAGTATCCAAACTTTCAGATTAATCCTATGTCCTGTTTTCCATAAACGTCCAACCTACCATCGACCATCAATAACCCTGTATACCTATATATATATATATATATATATATATATATATATATATATATATATATATATATATATATATATATATATATATATATATATATATATATATACCGGTCCTAACAAAAGAAAATAAGTCAGTGACACACAGGTACAGTCGTTTTGGAATAATTTGGCATAAACCAAAAAAATAAATAATCTTTAACAATGTGTAGCTACGAAACGAGGCATGTTGATATGAAAAAAAATCACTAAAAAAAGTAGGTATTATTTTTACGTGATGAACCTAACCGCTAGCGATGGCACATGTTTTTTGAAACACTCTGTATATGAAATGTGAACATGGATATAATTCTATCCAGTATAATTTAATTTCGCTTATCTTTACGGCTGATTTTCCTACGAAACCTAACTTAACTATGTTGATCATTTTTTTGACTAAAAAAGATAGTCTGGTCTGTTATTAGAACTGAATAAAAAAAACTGAAAAAAAGCAAATCTACTTTTAAATATTAATCTCCTACTGAGAATTGAACCAACAATATAGGAAATATAAAATAAAAATATAACGCCTCCAGTATGGTAATAAATAAAAATACCGATGGTCAAAACAATAATAGTGGGAGACTTAAAAGCAGAACCCTTTCCCCTTTCCACTGAAAAACTATATTCACATTTAACATTACATTCTTTACATATTACTAGTGATGGGTTGTTATTTAACAATCTGTTATTTTTTAACTGTTGCCGAGAGGCAACAGTAACAATCTGTTATGGATACATAAAAATAATAGGTTACAGGAGAACCAGAAACTTTACACTAGAACTCCGACTCCTTTCTGTTTCTGTTGCACTGCAACTGGCTACGATGATTCAACATCGGTTTTCATCCGCAACTGTTATCACAAGATGAATGAACATGAGACTGGGAATTGGGTATAGAGTATAAAGCGGACTTTACTTCATAACATAATACTGTTTTCATCCGCCACTGTTATAACAGGATGAATGGACATGAGACTGGGAATTGGGTATAGAGCGGACTTTACTTCATAACATAATACTTAACACTTTATACTAGTGTGCTCACAGCTTTGGGAACGTAGGATCGTCGTTACAATGAAACTTTTAAATTTTAACAGGTTGTTGATGGGAATACGGCATACGGACACGGACACTACTACTACTAATCGCTGAAGCGTTAAAAATCTCAGGAACAGTACCAATTTTAATGAAATTATAAAAATATTCCCTGTATAGTTGAAACCAGACACACTTCACCCTATAGGTAGTATAATTCATGTATTTCATATAACTCTCTTTTTCAAGGAAAAGATGGCTATAGAGGTTTTCAAGCCCAATGTTTAACTAATACTTAATTAGTAAAGAAAATTCGAAAGAAATTTTTCATTGTTGATTTTTTACCTAATTATTATTAGTGAAAAATACCCAAAAAACCTCTTCATCATTTTTTTGATAAAAAATTTATTAATTATTTTAAACATAAAACAAAAATACTTCTTTATTTTAAACATTATATATTATTGCATAGTATAGTAAACAATTTAAATTATGTTTCAGAGAATTAGAGATATCTAAAGTTTTTGCTCTATACACATATTGTTTCATAATTATTTTTGTCTTTTTATTAAAATTAATCAGTTTCACACCTCAGGACGGATCAACTGATAGTTACATCGCCCGGGGATTGAACCCGTGTAGCAGCGAATCTCCTTTACCCAACTACACCACCGGATGGGTTCAGCTACTGTTACTACGTCTACGTGGAATTCTTAATAATTCATAGTTCATACTGTTATTTTGAACCTGTTATATTTAACTGTTATTTCTAAATAACAGTACCTGTTGCGACCTGTTAAAGCATTATAACAGTTTTTCCTATCACTACAAAAGTTACGTTTTATTAACTTGTTTTCTTTTTTGAGGGAGAAAAACTGTTTTGACAAAAGAACCCTATTTTAAGAAGATAGGTCAGGTCAGAGCCCACCATATGGTGGGGATTACCAAACATTTGATAATACCGAATAATAAATGTAACGGCAGTCTTGAAATTTACCACTAATAGTAACTCCGTTGGTCGTAACCGTGGCGCCATCTAGATCTTTTCATTAGTACCATGAACTCATGGGGCCCATATAATAGACTTTATAGGATGTTTTTCATAAATATGATATAGCTATTACGGTAGCGTTTATTTGGAAGACGTACAGCTACTTTTAATATATATATATATATATATATATATATATATATATATATATATATATATATATATATATATATATATATATATATTGGTATATATTTTTTAAATTTAATGTAAAAAGGCGTGATACCTACATTTTATTTTAAGTAATAAAAAATAATTTTAAGGTCCTACTGATAATGTAAATATTCTGGTTAAATATTATTCTACACTTTTTACGTTAAAAAACATTGGCATTTTTATATTAAAGTGCAAAAATTGCCTTCAGTAATGTTGCACTAAATTATATTTTCCACAAAAATTCGACAACTTTTTTTACAATAACTTACTAATCATTTATTATTAATTATCAACATTTCACAGAAATCTTACAAAAAATGATTTCTACGGAAACACTAAAAAAATGTATGAGAAAACTCTACAAATTCAGCCATTATTTAAGAGCGACTGTGTACGGCAGCTCGATTTTTGGACGAGTAATACAAAAAAAGCTCTCTGAATGTGTCATTTCCATGGGGCTCCGCTGTCTGTTGGTAAAAAAGACGTATCACAATTTGTGATGTGTTTGTGATATGTGCCAAAAACGTGAAAAGTTGCAAAACAATTAAAATAACTCAAAAACGATGAACGATATCAATTTTTTTTCCTTACAAACGTGCATTATAATTCGAAATAAAATCCAAAAATGCAATAACATAAGGGGTGTTCTATTAAAAAAAGAGAGAGTGTGTATCACCAACGACTTATGCGCCAGATGTGATTGTCAAAGTAGATTAATAAGATGCAGCTCGAGACACCCTATTTTGAGTTTTACCATAGAAATGCTCCAGCCTGTATATGTGCAAATAGACAAAAACTGAAACTGACCCAGTATATCGGTTTTAGGTGTTCTAGTTCGCGCTCATTTGGAAAAATCTTTCCAAAATTCATAAGTCGCGGTCTTCTCAATTACGAATTTTTTATACGAAAATTTACTAAAATTATAGACTATTAAACCACAAACTCTATAGCTAAAACTACTGATAAAGCATCAGATAAGGGGTTTATTTGAAATAGATTTTCAGAGAATCTTTTAGTAAAATGATGGTTTAAGCTGAAACTTAACGCTTTGTAAAACACACTTATTACGACATTTGGTCTATATAATCCGTATTTATTATTTTTACATCTGTCAAATAGAGAAGCCTCAAAATTTTAGTGAAAAGAAAATTTAAAACTACACTGTGTTTTCATTAACAAGATAATATGGAAATTGCTGAACAAGAAAGCTGATAATAGTATAACAAAACTGGTCGTGTTAGCCACTGAGAGAATTATACTGGTGAGGAGTGAGAATAAATTACAATTATACTGTCAAATCCGACAGCTCTTAAACACTACTTTCGATGAAAACATTATTTTAGATACTATGCTTTAAAATTGTACATTTAATACAGCCACAAGCCTAAGCTTATTTGTATTCTACCTTGAAAATGTATCAGAAGAAAATAAATAAGTAAATAAATTTGTTTCAGATTATTTGTCTGAAAATTGGAAATTTTGACGTTTCAGATCGCAACTTTGACGTTTTAAAAGAAAAATTAAAAAATTTTCAAAACATTTTTTCTGCCATTTGTTGAGCTTTTTGCGTCAAGAAAATTTAAACCTGGTACGTAATATTTATATAATTGGTTTTGTTAACCACACAAATTATTTTGTTTTTGTGCTTTCCTCTGATCACCAATGCCACCCTTTTTTTAGTGAATTTTTTTTAAAAAAATTCACTAATAGAGAGGTAGCGATGGTGAGACTTTGCAAAATTTTTTTCAAATGAGCGCGAATTAGGACCCCTAGAACCCATATCCGGGGTCAGTTTCAATTCTTATATATATATATATATATATATATATATATATATATATATATATATATATATATATATATATATATATATATATATATATATATATATATGTATCCAACCGATAACTCAAAAAATAATTAACCGATTTGGATGAAACTCAGCAACTACCTTTCTTTTGTTAATGGATTAGATAAGTTCGTTAGCCAGGAAAATCGAATAAGGTTTTCCGGGAAAATTTTGAGTTTTATTTCGAAAAAAATTATTTTCTCCGAAAATTACAAAGCTACTTTGATGAAATTTGGTCGAGTTGGGAAATATCTTACCACACACCAAAATTCAACTTTCTAAGTTTATAGCAAATTGAGTTATTCAAAGCTAAAGCAGTTTATGAAAATTAACTACCATAACGCACTTGCTGCGCCCCGAACTTTTTTTTCTGTAAATGCCTATAACTTTTCTTGTTTTAACTTATAGATCTGAATTTCCGCACGTAGGATAAGGTTGACAGTAGAAACGGGTACGCCAAATATGATTGTCATTTTCGCAGATACAAAAAAATTCCCGGAAAAATTGGTCCAATTTTCCTGTCTAACGAATTTGTCCAAGCCACTTACAAAAGGAAGGTACCTACCTAATTTCATCAAAATCGGACTATTATTTTTTGATTTATCGGTATATATATATATATATATATATATATATATATATATATATATATATATATATATATATATATATATATATATATATATATATATATATATATATATATATATATATATATATATATATATATATATATATATATATATATATATATATATATATATATATATATATATATATATATATATATATACATAGGTATATTCTCCTTTGACGAAAAATTCGCTAAAAAGCACAGTTTATTTACAAAGGCATTTAACCATATTTTATTGTATTTAGATTTATGGCGTAGGTATTCATTTCCACAAGCTTTAATATCACAGAAGTGTTGAATCTTTCTCAAGCGTATGGGTGGAAAAAGTACATGTCAATGGAGTCGTAACAATTTTTTATTATTGCTTATTCCGAAAGTTCGTATGAATATGGGTCTGACACATCAGTTATTTTTCTTTAAAGTTTTCTAATGTCGCAGAAAAAAATGATCAAATTTTGCAATAATTGAGACTATAAGTTTGAATTTCAAACAGGTTAATAAGTCACAAAATACCACATAGTTTGAACTTGCGACAAAAGATGCCGATGGCGGCGAGCGGCTTGATACCTTTCTGGTGTCACAGAAACATAAGCTAGGTTTCTTGAGACGTTGCCACCTTTTCAATTTTTACCGAAGATTTGAAGAATGGTATGACGAACGGATTATGGCAGTTTTATTGGAATTTTCAAAAGCATAGGCAACATTAAATGAAAGGGTTATTCATGTTATTTAACACAAAAGGGTACAGCTAGAGTACTTGTTTAAAAAAATCTCTTTTGGTGTGGATGAGTGCCTATTGGCAATACATTTTAATTTTTTTGTTATGTAGACATATCCCAAAAACATAAAACATAGGTATTAAAGCTGTATTTTCTTTAATGAAAAATTTGGGGTATTATTTCTTTTTAAGTTTCTACAATCAAGAAAAGTTCACTTAAGGTTTACCTCACTTAAACCTTATTGTTTTTGAAATATTTAGTATTTTGTAAAAATTCTTAAGAAGTACCTACCCCCCATTTTTAATTTATCAAATTTAACTTAGAGACTACTAATGGAGGTCAGTGAATTCTCTTAATTCCAGATTTATTGAGTTGTTTAGGAAGTTTCCTTGATATTTGATACCCTTCCTAATGAAATTTGAAAATTTCTGTTGTGAAAGTAGATAAAATGTCAACTAACATTCACCAAATCAAACTTTGTACAAAGTCGATAACCTTATAACACGCAGAGTAAAATCAAATCTAAAGATATCCCAGTTATGAGAACCATTTAGGCGTTAGGCTGTAGAAGACAGCACACCCATATACAAGTATATACATATAGACTTACATAAATACCAACATACAATTCGTGAAACAGCTTTTCTCTAGTTTACTGTCCAAATGCATTATTTTTAAAGTATTTCTTTAACAATGAAAACTATTATAACCTGGGTTAAATCTGAAATTACACTAAAAAAATCGGGACGCACCAAGTGCGTTATGGTAGCGAATTTTCATTAAGTGTTTCCATTTTACTAAGTCAATTTGCCATTAACCTAGAAACATAAATTTTGGTATATATAGTAAAGTATCAGTAACATGAACATGTCTACCAAATTCAATCAAAATGATTTTGTTATTTTTTTAGATACAATTTTTTTATTAAAAAATGTTTTTTTAATATCTGCGGTCTGATTGGCCTGGCCAGCGAATTCATCCAAGCCATTAACAAGAGAAACACGTGTAAATTTCAATAAAATCTATAGATAATTTTTTGAGTTATCGGTTAGGTATATATAAGTATAAAGATAAAAACTTAAACGGACCTTGGTTTTGGTATCCAGGGGTCCTAATCAGATGGCATTTGGCAAGATGAAAATTTTCCAAAATGCCACATAGGTACCTAAGATGTAATATGAACCGAAGCAAACGTTTTTTTCACTGGCAGACCAATATGTAAGAAAACTATTATTTATCAAAACTAACCCTTATTTGAAGAATAAAATTGATCTGAATTTTATCAAGAATTCTGATTAAGTATACCACTAATAGGAGATATACAATGTCTAAAACAGTTTGTTTTCTGACTGTTTCCCTACATTAAAAAATTAATTTGAATTCCTTAATTACATGTACTACATATTACTATTTTTTAGTTATAATCATGTTTTTGTTGATATATATATATATATATATATATATATATATATATATATATATATATATATATATATATATATATATATATTTGAGACTTGAGATATACTTTTCACCTCTGCATCTGTCAGCGAATATAAGAAAAAAAGATGGATTGATTTTAATAACACCTATAACAACATCCCGCATTTGCTTACATTGTGGTATAAAATTTATAAAACCAAATATTAAATTTATGAATTAGATGTAATTTAGGGTTCAATCCTTAAAGCTTATGAATGTTTACTTTGATCTTATTTCCCGTATATTTATATTTTCGAATAACCTTCAAATAAAATTTCTATTCAAACATCCTTAAATATGTAAAAGATAATCCATGGTTAGTCAAATAAAAGAAAAACTTCAGTACGCGAAAAAATAATACGGTCAGTGTTCTCGAAATTGAATGGAAAAAAATAAGTGTTATTTAGAGAAAACAAAAAGTCTGTGGCCAATAGACATTAGCATCTCAGCTCATCCCTGGATTCATCCACACACACACATCCGCGCACACACACACACACACACACACACACACACATGCACGCGAACACACGCGCGCGCGCACTTTTCCGAAAATAAACTTAAAACGTTTCCGAGAAAATTCGTTTTCTAGCTGACGAACCTTAGGTTAATAGCAAATTGCGTTATTGAATTTTGAAGCGTTTAATGACTACCAAAACGCACTTACTGCGTCTCGATTTTTTTTTTACAAACATGCATCATATTTTGATGAAAAATGCAAAAATGCAATAAGGAATGTTCAAAAAAATTTGTAAGTATCACCAACGACTTATGGACCATGCTGTGAGTGTCAAAATTATTTTATAAGATGCAGTTCAAGACACGCTATAGGTAACGTATAATTTTTTTTCTCGTATCTTGCATAATAATTATTATATTGAGCTTTACCGTAGAAATGCGTCACCCTGTATATATATATATATATATATATATATATATATATATATATATATATATATATATATATATATATATATATATATATATATATATATATATATATATATATATATATATATATATATATATGTAAACAGAAACTAAACCCGGATATGAATTCTAGGGGGCCTAGTGTGCGCTCGTTTGAACAAATCTTTTTAGAATTCAAAAGCCGCGGTCTCCTCATTAACGATTTTTTTCTACGAAAATTAGCAAACAATTATAGACCGTTAAACCACAAACGTAACTAAAACTACTTCCAAAGCCTGAGAGAAAGTGTCTATTTGAAATTAATTTTCTGGAAATATTTTATTAAAATGAAGGGCAATGATGGTTGAAGCTGAAACTTAAGGGTTTGTAGAACACTTTTTACATAATCCGCATTTCTTTCAGGTTCTTTGCCTAAACGTTGCCAATTTTGACATTTCAAATCGCGACTTTTTAGGTTTTAAGGAAAACCCCAATTTTTTTTCTTTAAATGCCTCTAACTTTTTTGTCTTTAAACTTACAGACCTAAATTGTGGTAAATTGTTCACCCTTTATATATATATATATATATATATATATATATATATATATATATATATATATATATATATATATATATATATATATATATATATATATATATATATATATATATATATATATATATATATATATATATATATATATATATATATATATATATAATTAAAACTGACCCTAGATATGGGTTATAGGGGGCCTACTTCGCGCTCATTTAAAGAAATTTGTTCTACATTCAAAAGTCGGGATCTCCTCGTTAGTGATTTTTTTAAAAGAGGGTCTACGTCTGTATTAAATTTGGAACGGTTTCACTAAGTTAGGGCAAGAACAAAAAATCTGATATGCTATTCAAATTGAATTAAGTCTTAAAACTTTCATCTCCTCTTTAGCAAATTATTTTTTATACATAAACTCGCTAAAAAAATCATCGGAATAACAACAATCTGATTAGATAACGGTAAAATGAAATGAGACTAAAATAATTAATAAAAAGTAAAGTCTCTACCTAGGATTAGAACTCGTAATGTAGGAGTCGATTATCCGATGTACAGGGACATGGCCCACTGAGCTACGCTCGACGTGTATGTACTAGCAGGCATATCCCATACTACACGTTAATTCTTCAACGTTTTACAATTTATACAAAACCATTTCGATTTACAAAGGCTTTTTGCTCATATTTTAACGAAATCAAGGAAAATAACGACTTAGACATATATCTAGGTGCTTGTTAGTCATTTCTTGTAGTATTTTTCGCTCACATTCTTACTCAATAAATTTTTACGTTTTGCCTTTTGAGATAGAGAGCCGAATTTTGGTACACTGGATACTCTTTATGACAGAAACCAGGGTACCAAATTTGGTTGCCACTCCTTTGTTATTCCGGAGATATGCTTTTTTTCGGAAGAAAACACTAAATTTTCCGAGAAAACCCGGGCCGATTTTCCTAACTAACGAACTTATACAAGCCACTTGCAAAAGGAAGGTATGTGCGAAATTTGATCAAAATCGGACCATTATTGTTTGAGTTATCGGTGTGATACACACACAGATATATATATATATATATATATATATATATATATATATATATATATATATATATATATATATATATATATATATATATATATATATAAATGGAAACTGACCCTGCATATGGGTTCTAGGCTCGCGGTTATTTGAAGAAATTTTTTCAAAATTCAAAAGTTGGGATCTCCTTGTTAGTAAGTTTTTTGTAAAGAAAATTAACTGATAACAAAGTTATGTTGGTAGGTATGTTTGCCTGGTAAAAACCGTACTCTATACCAAAATTTAACTTTCTAAGTTTATAGCAAATTGTGTTGTTCAAATTTGAAACATTTAATAAAAAATCACTACCATAACGCAATTGCTGCTTCCCGAATTATTTTTCATTTTTAAGCTGCTTATAATATTCCAGCTGAGATAAATCCTTTGCACGCCTGTTCTTTTGGTAAGCCTTGTTTCGCAGTGACATCATATGTTTTATATTATCTGTCAATCAAGGTGCCTTTTTTCTCGTAAAACGTTTAGTTTGTAGAGGTGCATGTTTATGTAACATGTTATCCAGTAATTCATTAAAAATAGTAACTTTTTCATTTATGCGGTTTGTATACAGCAGGTAATAATATGCGACGCATTCTAAATTATTGAGATTAATAAATTAGTTTCCCTACAATCACACTGTATCGTGTCGCATTATATCATTTTTGTATACCAACCTATTATGGATTATAGGAATAATTAATATTTATAAGCGAAAAGTGTATTTAACACTGGCTTTTGCAATATGCAACTCATTCTTTGTAATCTTTAAAACAATATTTATAAACATTTAGTAATCGTCTTAGTAAGAAAAGCTTTATTCAAGAAGTACTATAAAAACATTAATAATAAAAGATAAATCTATTATCCAATGTATTAAAGTGTAAATAACATTCTTAACAGCTTATATTATGTTACCTAACTGTTTAGTAAATAAATAAAATAATCGTTTTATCATATTTACATACAATTGTGTTATCGACAATGACATGTTTACAAACACTATTATGTCAAATTATGTGTGTGTGTGTTTTGTTTCTTTAACGTCGGCCTATTTCCGCGACTATGGCCAATCACCGACGCCAGGGAGCAGTTTCACCTCACTATCCTGGAAATTTTGCCGAACCCCTGCCTTTCTGTAAGGAGAAGAGGGATATTTAACGTGCCCAACATCGCATGGACACGGGACCGACGGCTTTACGCCCCCTCCGAAGGGCGGAACGTGCAGACATTCAACTTGCTCAAATACAATGCCAGAACCTCGGTTGATGTTAATTTTACAGTTTGTACTGAAAAAGTGAAAGGAGTACCCTGGGATCGAACCCAGTACCCTTCGGTTCAGAGGCACACGTTCTTATCACTGAACCACCGAGGTTCTTGTCAACTTACAATTGATTATTTTGTATAAAGTCACCGTAGGTAAAAAGCAGTATAGATTAATAATTTTTGGTTACCTTCATAGTAATTCTCATGAGTCGGTGCATATAGAACCAATGATCGACGTTTATTGGGTTTTAGTGAACTAGCTAATCTATTTATTAGATAATTTTCACAGAAAAAATCGCTTATAAAGCGATCACGATTCTCCGACTTTCTAAAAATGTTTTCAAGATAACGCGTACTAGGGTCCTAGAACCCATACTCAGGGCTGGGTTTTAATATACAGTGTACGTCAAAAGTAAGGAATAAATTCGATAAAACAGAAAGTAATTTTTTTTTGTTGAGCAAACTAAGAAAACAAGTAAATTTTGTTAAAAAATAGCCCACATTTTGACATACTACTCAATTATACAGAGTGACGCGCTAAAGAATGCTGACGTGATCGATGTTTTTCAAATAGTAACCCTTTTTCCTCCAAATTTTAATACCTTATTCACTTGCCAACAAGGTGATATAATTTTTATGTTACGCTACATAAAGAACATTTCGAGAAAAATATTTTTGAAATCGGAAATGTGAAAAATCCTGCCAATTTTGATGGATAAAAATAATCACCTTAATATGATTGCTTTATTACTTGCGCAGATAAGCACATATCCCCGTATTCTGTTCTTTAAAACACAACTTATTTGTTTCTGTAAGCGACATTTAAATTAGTTTTCTTCTCGCATTGTGGCTAAGTTAAGTGAAAAGCAAAGAATTGAAATATTGATTATGATAAAATGTGGTGATAAACCAAGAAGCCAACAGGAACTTTGTCAGTTATTTCACAATAAATACCCATAATGAGACCCAATAACAGAAATGTCGGAGATTTATCAAAAAGTGGACATGCAGCAATAGTTGAAGATACTTGTTTGGATGTTATGCTAGACCTGTTAGAAAATCCGCAAAAATCAAGCCACGCTGTCGCTGCAGACCTTGATATCAGTCAGAGTTCTGTATTAATAACCCCGAAGACACAGAGGTAGCACCCCCACAAACATTCTTTATTACAGACCCTTAATGAAGATGATCCAGATAAAAGAATGGATAGGAAATAATGCCAAATATGTTAGAACAAAATCCAGCATTGCCCAATAATATTCTATTCTCAGATGAAGCACCTTTTTGTCTCGATGGCGCTGTCAATAGACAAAATTGCAGATACCGGGGCCACAAAATCCGCATTAGGTTCGCGGGCAGAAAACACAGTATCCCCAGAAAACCAATATCTGGGCTGGAATTGTTGGCAGTCAACTCATAGGGCCGTACTTTTTTTTAGAGCACATTGACAGGAAAGGTGTATCTTTGTTTTTTGCTAAATTATTTACTTCCCGCATTGATCAACATTTACCCCAACACTGAAAATTCAGCTATTCCCAATAGTTCCTTGTGGGTTCAGCATTATGAAGGACAGGTTTGTGAATATCTCAATTTTGCGTCGACGAGGTAGAGTAGAATGGCCTGCAGGATCTCCCGATTGGACTCCTCATGACTTTTTTATGGGGCTAGGTAAAAGGTGATGTATACAGACAACCTGCAAGTTCTGCAGGAAAGGGTCAGAACTACGATCAGAGCAATTAAACCAGTAGCTATTTGAAATGTTTTATTAGAAATTGAAAGTAGGTTAGCTTATTGCCAAGAAGTTGCAGGTGAACATTTTCAGCATTTACTTTGATAATAAAGTTGTATTTGTTGTCTATTTTTACAACGATACAAAATTTCCGATTTCAAAAATATTTTTCTTGAAATTTTCCTTATATGACATAACATAACAACTATATCACTGTGTTGGCAATTGAACGAAGTATTAAAATTCGGCAAGCAATATGGGTTGCTATGTGAAAAAAACATTGATGAAGTCACTATTCTTTAGTGCGCTACTATGTATAATTGAGTAGTATGTCAAAATGTGGCAAATCACCGATTCTCACGTATAAAAAAAACGCCAAAATTTTTCACATCATATGTTTGGGAAATAAAGAACAAATAAAGAACAAAGAAATGTTAATTAATAAAACATATTAAGACACGTATATTACATTTTAAATACATATCCGCATGTACATTCCTATTCACTGAAGTAAGACAGTACGCTTGTCTGTTTCCTTGAATAATTTACTACCTTCCCACGAATGGTAACGCGTAAATTGCGCAATATCATCTTTTCCAAAAGCGTCCCGTCTTCCTGTTTTTCTAAATAACTGAGTAAGTGTTCACTGTAAAGCATCACTATGGCTTATCTTTTAAGGGGAAATCAAGGTGCCATCGTCTATTTTATCAGATTTATTTTTACTGAACTTTGATTCAGTTTGTGTAGCTCTTTCTATTATTTCCTAATAAGTACACTTGGAAAACACCCAAATCACCACAATACATATTTCAGAGACCTTACGATCGTTTCGTTGACAATATCAACATCTTCAGAGGAAGAATCATTCTAAAATAAAAAAACTAGCTCCCGTGTATTTATATCGCGTCAAGCTAAACGAACTAATCCGAAGTAAAGTGCTCGTCCAAGAACGATCGTCTGTTTACTCTGTATTGAAACTACGAGGTCGAAGACCTGCTTTAATCTTCTGGTCGACAAATTTATGACCCTATTATTTCCTAATCACTCAACACTTTATGACCTGTTAAATCTTCGTCAGCACTTAACCACTACCGTACTATCGTTTCGTCCGCAGTTGAGTCAATTTTTCATAAGTTATTTACCATTTTTGGAATGAGATCTTGTAGATTGTTTTCAGGCTCTTCACTTGCGAAAAGTTTTCGCCAAGAGTACCCGAGCGTCGCTTCTTTATCAATTTACACGCTGTTGCAATTGCGTAAAATGCATTCAAAACATTAAGTTCTTTCTAAAATGATAGTAAATCCCAGCCGCTTTCATTGACAAGCTTCAAAAGAAGGCTTCTTTTATAGACTGTCTTCATGTTTTGGATCACACCTTGGTCCATTGGTTGGATCAGTGCAGTCCCATTAGGCGGCAAATACTTCACGAAGATCTGACTAACGTTCGATTTCAGTATCGCTTCACTGTGATGACTAGGTGCGTTATCCAAAAGTAAAGCAGCTTTCAAAGGAAGCTTATTTCCCGTAAGGTATGCACAAACTTATGGAATGAATGTCTTTTTGAACCAGTCAGTGAAAATTTCTCTCTCCATCCAAGCAGATCTATTATTAAAATAATCCACTGGTAAAGTTTCGACATTAATTTTCGAGAAAGCACGTGGTTTTTTGCAGTTCTAATAACGCAAGGCCTAAAAAATGAGCCTCTACAGCGTTACCACAATACAATACCGCCAAACACTGCTTTCGATTTTTGTAGCCTGCTGGACTTTTTTCGCTTTCAGAAGCTAAAGTTTTAGTTGGTAGATGCTTCCAATACAATTCAGTTTCGTCTGCATTATAAATTTGCTCTGGACTGAAACCAGACTCTTCTATAAATTTCCTAAAGTCTTCTTTGATCTCATCTGCTGTGTTCCGGTCATTGCTCAGCTTTTCTCCCTGAACACTTATTTGTCGTATGCCGCATGTGGCTGTTTAAATCTAGTCAGTCAACCTCCAGGATTTTGTTTTTGTTTTTTTACATTGTCACGCACAATTTGATCGCCAACTCCATACTCTATCATTAAATTCTTAACCAACATAGCATTCTCAATTTTTTTTATGGTTTTCAGCTTTTTCTCAATGGCTATCACAACATGTTTTCGCTTAACAGACATTTTGATTGCAGTCGATGTTACACTCACGTACCAATATTACTACTGAACGAACAGAATACCGAAGCTGAAGATGTTAAAACTTTAAAGGCTCAGTTTCTACTAAAACTTAATTAAAACTGGAAATGCATTGAATGCAATGACTTTTTAACAAAAGAAAACTTGCTCTTCTTCTCAATGTGTGATGGATGAAAACAGCATTTGGTAGTGAATACATAAAAATTCATAGCTCCGAAACCCATGTATGTCACTTGTAATAAGTAAAAATAACTATTCAGTCAGGAATATGTAATAATAATGTTCTCTGACTTTCTTTGTCAATGGCAAATGAACTTCGCTGCTTTATACTTCATATAATTGAATAGGTTTTAATTTTGAACAGGTAATCAATCAAATAAAGTGATCTAAATATGGAGCATTGATGAACGATTCTAATCTGTAAAACTATCACAAGAAAACTTTAAACAATATTCTCGTCAAGATTCTGTGAGATATTCACAATTGCCTACATTTCTTCAGGCAATTTGCAAGAATTCTGCCAAGATTCCTCATACTGATTATTATTCAGGCCAGAGGTACACTTGGAGAATCCAAATCATCACTACATATTTTAAAAAACCTGACGATCATTTCACTAACCAAGTTAGCACCATTAGATGATGAATGATTCTAAATATTTTATACCAACAACTCTATTAATATATGTAAATAGATTTGTGGATATAAGATATTTAGAATTATTTATCCTTTGATGACGCTGACTTGGTTAGCGGAACGATCGTCACGTTTTTTTAATGTGTTGTGTTGATATGGGTTCTCCAAGTGTGCTTATCAGTGACCATCACACGTTCCAATCTCAAGTTAGTGTATTCAGGTGATGTAAACTCCCAAACTAATATGACAATTGGCATTACGGTCGATTACAGTCGATTTGAAATTTTGTGGGAAGCAAGAACGAGATTTTAATTTGTCTTTTCTAATAAAAAAATACACCCCGACACTGGAATATCACATGATCATTTTCTTCATCATTAATATTTGTGACCCCGGTCCATTTTTCCTCGCTGATTAATCGATTCACAGAAATGCTTCTATTTACCTGTTCCTCCCATAAGGGTTTGTACAAAAAATTGTGAAACGTGGGAACCACGAATGCATGGACATACTATCTTTATAAAGCTCTACTGAAATGAAAACTATTTAATATATCCATCTTCTTTATTTTATTTAAGTTACAGATATCTAACACTAAATTTCTTTTTTAACAACAAGGAATATGGTTTTTGATATTTTCCAAATTATCCTAATTGTATATCTAGTTTGATCACAATACAAATTTCGTCAAAACAAATTGACGGCTTTTAAAGACATGGTATTTTCGAAAAGGAAATTTGTAATTTATCTTGGTAAAACTTGACTTTCAGAAGTAGCCAGTGTAATAAAAAAAAAAAAACGGAATTCTCTAGGCGGCGTAGAAACTTCACAAACCATGTTATATACACAGGTAGCCCATTGAAAACGAGCTGGCAGCCATAACTGCCAGTAAAAGATTTTGTCGAAAAAAACCTGAAACAAATCAAGTTTGATTGTAAGGGGGACAACAAAGTATAGCCCAAGCTATACCCTCCTAACTAAGAGTGTCATTCCTCATTTTTTTTTCAAATGAGAATAGGAATCATGTAATAGCTCCTTGAAAGAGAGTTTGATTCCTTATACATTGCTTCTTATTTTTGAATTTCAGTATATTCGTTTAGAAGATATGGATTTTTGAAATATCACTAATCCATTTGCCGAGAAATTCTTAATGCTTGAGGGCCTCACCAGCGTCCATTACAAGATAAAATTTTTGCGTAGGTTTGCGTAGTTAATAAAAAGTCATTTAGATTAAGATGCTCCAAAAAACCCTCAGCAAAATATGTCTTGTGATAACGCATTCTTGATAGCAACTTTTTGTGCCTACATGTGAATTGAAGTCAATTGCCGAAAGAGTTGAAATTGTGGACATTAAAAAATTCATGAAAACACAAACGAAACATCACGTGTATTCAATAACCTGCATCCTGATAGGCGTGTTCGTCATAATTACGCGCTAGGGTTGTTACACAACTTCCATTAAACTGGATCAGTGGCTAATAAGAAACGAAATCCTAAACGTAAATTTCCTGTGGTAAATGATGGCACGAGCCTGGAAAAGATAGGTCAAGTTAGTGCAGACCCAACATTAAGTGCACGAAAATTAGTTGAGATTACTAATCTACGTAGAACGGCTAATAGAAAGTTTACGTGGGACAACCTCTCTCTCTCTCTCACTCTGTAATATATATATATATATATATATATATATATATATATATATATATATATATATATATATATATATATATATATATATATATATATGTATATATATAGAGAGAGAGAGAGAGAGTCCCACGAAAACTTTCTATTAGCCGTTTTTGGAGTACGGCTCAAAATTGAAATCTGAAAATTCACGCACGTGGGTTTTTCAAAATTTCCAGTTCACTGAATATATTGAAGTTAGTATGGGACTTCCGGTTATACCAGAAGTAGATGCCAACTTTCTTATTTCAAATAAAATATGGTGTTTTTTATTGCGCATCTAGATTGCTCGTGAAATTTTATGGTAGGTTTTACTAACATGTTATGCCATTTTTATCAACAATTTCGAGATATTCGACTTTTTTCAAAAATTTCTTAAAAAACATTGTCACATTTACACATCTGTATCTCTCTTAATTTTCAACCTGAAGAATTGAAATTTTAAAGCGCAAATTCTAAAATGCCACATAATATTTGGAATTTACCAAGGCTGGTACAAGTTAGATAGGGTGACCGAAATAGACGGGTTAATCGTGACAACTTTAAAACCTAATATTTCTATTATTTTAAATAGAACAGCCTTTATTTTATAACGTTATTTCATATACTTTTTATTGTTATTTCGATTGGTATCAGCATTCCCTATACCCAAGTCCCACCGATTTGAAGGTATTTAAACATTATTTGCGATAAGAAATCATTACTAGTCAGTTTATCAGGTTGAAATCAGATGAAAATTTTAAACGCCATCTTCCGCCATAAGTAAAATAT